>BDMV01000012.1:29794703-30053326 GCA_008326285.1 Oryza officinalis
TGCCAGGCGCGAACCCCATCCTGAGCCGCCTCGCCGTGTCGCGGAACCCGAGCCCGCTCGCGGCGGCCACCGCGGCGCCCGGGGTTTGCCTCCTGCGGTTCGCGTGGGAGTCCGCCGCCGGGTCGCTCGTCGGCGCCGTCGTCGGTTACGGTAACGACACCCTGGACCCTTTCCCTGTTCCCTGTCCCCCATTCCGGTAGGGTTAGGGTTCTTGCGGTGTCTGTGGTAGATATGGGGTTATATTAGATTTCTTCAATTCGATAGTCCAATTCGGTGTGATTACTGGCGATTGGCTATGAACCGAGTTGATGCGCCGTGCATTGCACAATTGCACTGTGAAGCTGAAGCAATTTGGTATTCGTTAGTATAATAATTGTGGTGTTATGTGCATGGTTTGTGTTCGTAGTCTTGTAGAGATACACTGTCTGTACTCTGTAGTTGTACTGTCTGTACTCTGTAGCTGTGTCTCAGACCATCCTTGTGAAAGAAACACCTTTCTGTTAGACTAGTCTGCAGTATGAGAGTTTTTAGAGGCTACTGGTAAGATTTGACTCAAGCGGAGGACGTTTAATTTAGATTAGGGCATGTTCATACTAATGAACCAATGCTGCAATTGTGGTAATTTTATTGAATGTGTGTGGGCCGTACAGGAAATTATTTGTTTTTGTGCTTTTAGTTAAGCTGATTACACGTGTGCGCTTGTGTGTGTGTTTTTCTTTATGTACAAGAAGACCACTTTTGGTCCTTCAACTCCTGCTGCACTATAATTTCCACCCTGAACTTGAACACTGTTTAATTTCATCCCTTATAAATTAAAACCAGTGCAAATTACATGAAAATCTATTCTCTTGAGTGGGGTACTTTGTTATTGCCATATCACCAACCTTTTTCAACACATGGCATCCTCATCATCTCATTTGGAAAAAAGTATACATAATTTCTTCTTGTAAATCAAGTCAGGTTGGTCCATGCTCTACATAGTGTGTCATATTATCAGAAACACCTTAAACCATCATAATAGTTGGAGGGAAATAATAGGTTCCATTGTTTCATAGTTGGAGGACGTTTTTTCTAAACAGTATTGTTCTTTCATAGTTGACTAATTACTATAACTGACTATGAAGTAATGTGCTCTACACAATGCAACGATGGCACATTGAATTCCTACTTAACCGCTAACCTATTATCATGGGTTGATCCAGCCAAAACGTTCAATTGCATGGGCCATGTGCACATGGGTGTTTGTTTTGTCTAAAATAAGTTGTGAACTTGTGATAGCCTACATTTTATCCAATCTGTTTTCACTTTCCTCCTGGATGCATACGTTTAGTTGGTGATGCTCCTCGCGTGTCAGTTTTCTTGTTAAGTTCCTTACCATGCACAATTTAAATTAACCATTGAGTTGAATTAAGAATATTAAAGTGCATTAAGGTGCATTGGAAGATCCTGCTGTATGCACTCTACTAACATCAGTTTGCCACCCATCATGTCAAATCAATCATATGTTCAACTCAGCCAACATAACTGAATACATCTGCCCAAACAAAGCAACTTATGTGCACTCTTGTTCAGACCAATCTTGAGCTACCTTGACTTTTGTAAGCAAACAAATGCTATTAATGTCTTTCAAGCCTTAATTCACTAGAAAAATTGATTACTTTATCTTAATTACTTGATTGCTGGTTTTATCAGTATAAATTGACATGGCTCCCTAGCATGCTCCATATGAATGCTGTTGATAGGCAGAAATCTAGGATAACTTTAAGGAAACTCTTAATACCTTGACCTACATTACATTCAATACCATTTACCTCTTGGATTGATACTTCTTACGTAGCTTTGTTTCTGGAATATCTGAACATGGAAGTGGATCATAAAATTTTTCATTGTAAGGTCAACATTCCTCCTTGTTTCATGTGCTCTGTCAACCGCCCTGTTGTTTGTTGTCTTTTTGGGCCAAAGCACATTCTATTTTCCAACTCGCCTTTTCTGATAACTTGTCAGGAAAAGGTTTGGTGACCATGAAAGGGTTTAAGGGCTCATTCGCAGATGCTGCATCTTCTGCTAAAGTAATGATTTACGTTACACATGTTCATTTGCAGCAAATATTTTGCTGTTCACAGCTCATGCCAGTTTCTTGTCTTCTGCTCTAGATATTTGCTGTTCTTGCTGGTGTTCAAAGTTTGGTTGGCTGCACTTTGAGACAACTACGTGGGAAAGATGATGGTCAGTCTTGATCTCTATTTGCTCATTTGTTTCTCTAGGAAACTATGTTCCAATCCTTAGGATGCACCAAAATGCCAAATACAATCATTAACATGTGAATCCTTTCCTGTAAGCAGTTCTCAATGCTGGAGTTGCAGGCTGTTGCACTGGCCTTGCCCTGAGTTTTCCAGGTAACTGTACAACCAACAATGAATAGCTCCGAACTGTTTAAATTTGCAACTTTTATGGATATCCTGCCAGGACTGCGATTTATATAGAATTATACTGAATTATGGAATAGGTAGTCTCAACAGTCTTGACATTGTTCATTGAGAACGCATGCAGCCTTTGGAGAGTTATTATTCTCTGGCATTAATTTCAAGTTTGATGCTTGTCAGGCTTAACAACTTCTCATTTTGAAGTTCCTTTCAGTTTGTTCGTAGGCATTTGTGCCATTAACCTTTATCACCTATCTTGTTGTTAATGCTTCCTAAACTAATTTGGTTTGGATGGTACACCTGGGATATTTGTTTACTTCCATCGCTAGTTCTTCATTTTTCTCTATTTCACATTGGTTGCATTTAGAGTTATCTATTTATGATTTTTTTTACGCTGGTAGAATGAAGCATTATAATGGCAATTTCTCATGAGATCCTCATTTTTGGGAACAGACTTTTCTCCTGTGACTAATGGCACCTAATTCTAATGATATCGTTACTTTGACAGTGATATCTGGTCTCCCTATAAAGTAAAATGCTAATCAAAACTTCATAGTTTTATACCTATTTAATTACTACCTAATGGTCATTTTTCTTCTTTTGGTTCAAGGTGCACCACAAACAATGATTCAGAGCTGCCTGACCTTCGGAACTTTCTCATACATCATAGAGATGCTCAATAGACAGGAACCTGCTCTTGCTCGTCCATCTGCCACTGGCACAAAGGACCTCAAGGCTGGGCAGAGAGTTCTTCCTCCCTTCACGCTCCCTCTTCCGCAAGAAGCAATGGATGGGTTTTCCTCGTTTCAAAGCTTTTTGTCAAAGTTCCAAGGGAAGTGAATTAGCTCGAGGAATGGTGAGTAGCCTCACCTCTTTCCTCCGTTGGATTTTGTCCGTGTAAATGCCTCGTCTGAGTTTTCTTTTCTTCCACGAGTGTATGTTCTAGGGAGTGACGTACTATGTGAATGTTGATGACATTCTACTCTTTCGAATAACAGCTCTGTGAATCCTTATCGTGCTTCAGCTAGTGTTCATTTGCAACATGCTTCAAACGATTGATGTGCATGTGTGCTCAAAAGAAATCTCTGCATACAGCTGTATATATATTTTTTCTTTTTGCGTATTATCTTAACCGAACCTTCTGCCAAAAGAGTTTTCACAAGCGACTGCCTTCAAGATGCAGCTTGTGAAAAAAGTCCATTTGCCGGTGACTTCTTAAGGTATATACTTGTGTAAAGATTTTTCGCAAGCGGTTTTTTGTCCGCTAATTGAAATATCTGATGTCTGCAGGCTCTTAACTAGAGACGGGTCTTATAAACGCCCCTATAAATGGGTTACCGCCTGTCTAAAAAAATATTTGCAAAAATTCTTCCTTTTACTAATGTGGATAACGTAGAAGCTACTTTAAAGTATCCAATTGGTATATATATTTTCATTGAGAAAATCAGTAAAGGTATCCATACGTCGGAACAATGGTATACAATATAAATTTGTATATTTATGAAAAGAAAAACAATAGTTGTAATACGTACAAAATGTAGCTCCGGGCAAATTTGTGTGGGCGATCAACTAGTTTTTCATAACAATGGCTTTTGTATTTTAAGGTTACTGATCGATACGCATACTGATGGAGCTCGGCCCTATATTCTTTCCGGTGGAGCTTAAAGTTTGTTTAAATATATCCTGAAAATGCTTCTTTTAAAACGAAGCAAATAAGTTCTAAAACAAATATAACAAATGAGTTGATTGATGTTAGAGAGATAGCCAAATATTCATACAATAGTTACCTATATATATAATACACCATTAATATCTGGTCTTACCTCTTATACACATATAACGTTTTGGAGTTCGTGCTACGGCTGGCTAGATTACTTCTCTTTTTTCTCATCTCCTCCATATGTGCTTATAGTTGGCTTATAGCCTACTATTGTATTTGCTCTTAGTGTGACATTGTCCAAGTAAGTTGTGTTCTGATTAATGTGTCAACTAAGGCTTGTTCGGAGGTGGAGGTTGGAAACTTCACCTCCCCATGCGCAAAATGAAGTGATCTATCAGCGTATGAATAATTAAGCATTAGCTAAAATAAACTTAAAATGAATTAATATAGATTTTTAAAGTAACTTTCATATAGTTTTTTGTTGCAAAAAACACACTGTTTAGTCATTTGGGAAACATGCATACGATAAACAAGGAAGTATAAGTTAGAAAAGATAAATGCCAAACTCAGCATAAGCTAGGTTCTTTTTAGCAAATACTATCCGTTTTTAAGTGTAGAGACCAATACTATGTAAGACTTATCCTAAATTCGTTTTATATTTTGGGACGGGGTAGTAGTTTATATGTCCTGACAATTCGTGTCACGCTTTAAAAAGTCTCAGACCAATATTGCTTAGATAATACTCCACCTATTTTAAAATATAAGGGATTTTGGGGATGTGACACATTCTAGTACTATTGAATATAAACACGTTTTGTGTCCAAATTTTTAATACTAGGATGTGTCACATGTACTTAAAATCTCTTATATTTTAAGACGAAAAGAGTATGTTATTCTAAATTATTTGTTAGTTTTATTATATATATATATATAATGTTTTGCTCGTACTTATAAAAAATTTAATTGTCTATAATTCATTGCATCGTCCACTATTTCAAAGAGGCCCTGATATGTTCATCGCGTGAGGATGATGAGTAAGCGCGAGAGCATCTCTGCTTCACACTACCGGGTCCGGTTCCTTTGACTCAGCAGACCCTGGTCGGGGGGTGGCTGGTTATATAGGCGTAGGCGACTGGTGTCTACCTCAATGGCCGCAACGGCCGTCTGATCGGGAGTTGGGACGCGTGGCTGAATCACATGTCCTTACAGCTAACCACGAGTTTATGGCGGTGGGTTAGGCAGCTTATCTTAACCACAGTTTAAGCAGAGCAAAATATTGGGCCTTCCACTTCGATCATCGTCAAAAATTCCGGAACGAAATTTTGGTTCTATCGAACCCTGATACAATACTATTTGGAACGAAATTTTTGGATTTTTTTCAAGTTTTTGTGAATTTGGTAATATTTGTTCAAATTTGACCAAATTTTGTCAAAAAAATAAAATAACTTTTGGACCGAAATTTTGAAAATTTCAATACCCGATATAAATGCTGAAAACGATATATTGAGCCCTGCCTGGAGATCAGCTTCCAGTCATGTTGCCCAACGGCTCGGCCTGGATATATATACGCGTTCGCCACGTCGTCGGAGAGAGAAGAATGTTGGCGAAGAACTAGTGTCGAACACTGTGTCAAATCCGGCAAGGAAACGGAAAGAACAGAGAAGAACAGACAGGATGAGTTTCAGAGAAAAACTGAAATACGATAGCTTTGTGGGGCAATTTTCTGGGGTTTTTCATTCAACTGAATTGCAAACCTTACAAATGGAAATCTAAGCTACTCTTCTACTTATACTCCAAAACAGAAAGAGAATTCTAGGCCTAAATCGTGTCATCCCACGATTGTCCACTGTCATCAACTGGATTGCTTCGGGGCCACTACAGGACTTCGATCTCAATAGTCTCCTCCCGAATCCTGGCGTGACCCGAGATCACGGACACCTAACAAGTGCCGCATCGTCGCCAATCTTGCCGTCGGCAACGACTTCGTAAGAGCGTCTGCTCGTTGTTGGTATGTCTTGACAAACTCAATAATAATCTGTCCTCCATCAACACACTCACGGATGAAGTGGTATTTTGTGTCAATGTGCTTACTTCTTCCGTGGAACACCAGATTCTTCATCAAAGCAATTGCAGACTTGTTATCAACAAACAACTTCACCACTTTTGGTTCACCTCCAACAATCTCGGCCAGAAGTGATCTGAGCCATAATGCCTGGCACGCCGCGGCTGCTGCTGCCATAAACTCGGCCTCATACGATGACAACGCCACCATCTTTTGCTTCTGTGAGGTCCAGGACACCAGGTTGTCATTGACATAGAACGCCAGTCCTGCGGTGCTCTTTCTGTCATCCAGATCGCCGGCGAGATCACTGTATGTGTACCCGGCAATTATTCCTCGCCACCACCTCTAGAGTATACTAGTCCAAAATCAAGAGCAGCTTCATCAGCGCGGCGTCGTTCAGGGTTGCCCCCAAACAGGAGTAGCGGACAGACATTGCCGTCAGTTGCCCTGCATACTGATCGAGGGGCTCACCGTCGGTCATGCACATGATGTCGAATTCAGCTCTCAACGTCTGCAGGCGCGCGTCTCGCACCCGATCTGCGCCAACGAACCTCGTCTTGAGGTAGTCCCAGACCTCCTTCGTCGTCCTCTTCTTTGCGACCTGCATGAGGAGATCCTCTGCAAGAGCTTGCAGCAGATGAGACCTTGCCTTCTTGTCCTTCCTCGCGTCGATATTGCCTCCGGCCGCCGGTTCGATTACCTCCCAAATTCCTTGGTCCTCCATCATCGTTTGGACGCGGATCACCCAACTAGTATAGTTGGTGGCCGTCAGCTGCGGGTACAGGAAAGCACTCCCTGTGCTCCCCCGCGCCACGTCCGCCGTGACGATCGACTTACGGCTTACTGTGTAGTAGAATATATAGAGATATTCAGATGACAGGAGTACATATACAGTCATACAGAGGTCAAAGAGAGCTGCCATATAGTGTGCAAAAATATGTGTGGACAATACTGAATGAGTGCTTATAAATTTTTGATTGACGTATGCAAAATATACACATTCAGATCAGCACCTCCGCTCTGATACCACTCGTTGGCGAAGAACCAGTGTCGAACACTATGTCAAATCCGGCAAGGAAACGTGAAGAACAGAGAAGAACAGACAGGATGAGTATAAGAGAAAAACTGAAATGCGATAGCTTTGTGGGGCAATTTTCTGGGGCTTTTCATTCAACCGAATCGTAAACCTTATAAATGGAAATCTGAGCTACTCTTCTACTTATACTCCAAAACAGAAAGAGAATTCTAGGCCTAAATCGTGCCATCCCACGATCCGGAACTCCTGGACTCAACGCTGCGCATGCCGCGCAAAACACACGCCCACAACGTGACGCAACCGCCACCACCTGCAGCTCGCCACATCTCTCGTGCATGCATAACAAACTCCAAAAGGATTTTATTCTCTTTCTGTTTTGGGCTTGATTTCTTAAAAAAAAAAGATAAGATTCGACTATCAAACCAAAGGAAATTGCCAACAAGAGTAGCTTAAAAGCACCTAGTTATTGAGGCAGATGAGAAGAACTGAACAAGCCAAGAAGAGTACTCAATCAAAGCGAGCTTTCATTTTTACGGGTTATATTTAGGCAATGTAGAATATCCTCCTAATGTGTTTGGCAGCAGGGAAAGAGAGTATAGACATCAATTCCTCGATGAACTGCTTCTGACTTCTTCTTCGCTCTTCTCTTTCCTAAAGAAAGTGAATTCAAATCTATGTGAATCACAAAGATTGCCTGGAAGTGGAGCTCGTATTATACACCTTGACCCCCCACCTTTTTTTTAATCCTTTCTCCATATATATTGTTAGATAAGATAAGTCGCATAACTGCCTCATTCGGATCGATTCCAGTCGCCACTACGGTCACATCAATCCGTTCTGAATCATGGGATGACACGGGTGCTCTCTACTTGTAATATTATACTAGCAGTAGAGTTAATCCCAACCGTTAATTTTTAAGGGTAGATTAGTAATATCGTAATATAGATTACGGTTGGACCTTTTTGAGATTAGTTTTCATCGCTACACATCCAGCGGCGCGGAACTATCGGTACAGAAAAACATCGCGACACCTCCTGCGAGCCGGCGGCGCGGCGCGGCGCACCGCGGACTGTCCGTCGTCCCATCTCCCCAGCCCTCACCTCTCCCTCCGTTCCCATTCGTCTCCTTGATACCACGCCGGCATCCTGGTTCGCTGACTTGGTCTTTCGCGGAGGAGCACGCCCTCTCCGGCAACCCCCCTCTCTCTCTTCGAGCGTTACTCGTCCGATCCACTCCGGCGTCGCTGCGAGGGGCCATCCGCGTGCGTCCGATTCCGTCGGCAATCGTGCGCATGCCCTGAGATCGTGGCGTCACCCACATCGGAGGTTTCGATCCATCCCGCCGGTGGGTTGTTGTGTTCCTTCGGCATTGCCCCGATTGTGTGGACTCTCTGATCCATTCCGGCGCCGGATCCATGGTCCCCCTCCGCGCGCGCCATCGCTGATCCCTGACTTGAGGACATTCGCCGGCTCCATTAAGCGCAGGTAAAAGTGATGGATATCTCTGATTTTGCCTTAACCTTCTCCGCTATTAAATACTTTTTACTTCCCAAAAGCAAATTGAGCCTTTAATTGAAGTGATGGTAGATCAATAGTATGTTGGTATATTGGTATTGTTGTTTGCAATGTATTTTGCTTTGCCTAGTGAACCATAGAGCAAACAAGGATTATTTGTACACCTCGGAGATTATATGTCTGTCTTAGATCATGTAGTATGATATAGTAATAGGATGCTTAAGTGTACAACCCGTGTCATGTACTTGATTCTATGTGTATGCATAGATTAACAAGCAAGAAAAAGATGCAGAATTTTTCTTCAAATACACCACGGATGAGGAAGGGCGTCTTAGGAATATGTTTTGGGCAGATGCTGAATCGCGTATTGACTATGGTGCTTTCGGTGGTGTGGTCATTTTTGATAGCACTTACCGTGTGAACAAGCACACTCTTCCTTTTATTTCTTTCATAGGAGTTAACCACCATAGAAGTACAACAATTTTTGGGAGTCTGCAAATTCTTACTGTTGTCTCATTGAGACTTTTTTTGGAGGCAATGCATCAAGTGCATCCGAAATTAGTAATAACCGATGGCGATCTAGCAATGGCGAAGGCTATCAATAAGGTCATGCCTTGTGCTTACCGTAAATTGTGTACTTGGCATATAGAGGAGAATATGAATCGTCACTTACGTAAGCTAAAACTCGATGAGCTAAGAAAATTAATTTATGAGAGTATGGATGAGGAGGAGTTTGAGATGGGTTGGGCTGAATTTAAGGAGAATGGAGGCAACGGAAATGGAAAATGGATTTCTTTGATGTACCGACTAAGGGAGAAGTGGGTGGCGGCCAATGGGAAATACTTGTTGGGTATGCGCAACAACCAACGCAGTGAGTCATTGAACTCAAAGCTTCACACCCTTCTGAAGAGAAACATGACATTAATGGGCTTAGTCCGACATATGAAGTTATGCATACAACGTCTACGTAAGAAGGCTCAGTTGGACGCTAAGTCAACCAATTAGGTCCCTTTTTGTAGAATAGACACCGACCGATTGGAGAAAGACGTTGCCCGTATATATATAGTCATGTTTAAGAATATCCGTGCACAGTGACCCCAAAGCAATCCAGTTGATGACAGTGGACAACGGCTGGAGGAATAAAATCCGTTTGGAGTTTGTTATGTATGCACGAGAGATGTGGCACGCTGCAGGTGGTGGCGACTAAGTCAGGCATGCGTTGTGAGTGTGAGTTTTGCACGGCATGCGCAGGGTTGAGTCCAGGAGTTCCGGATCGTGGGATGGTCTTATTGGCCCAAATAGATGCTGCATATTAATACCTAACAAAAAAATTCTTTGCTTTTGACTTGAGGGGGCCGCCATCGCTGTTTAAACTTGATGTACTCTAAAATACTACTCCCTCCATTCATATTATAACTCGTTTGACTTTTTTTTATCAAAGTTTTTTAAATTTGATTAAGTTTATAGTAAAATATACTAATACTTTTAATGCAAAACAAACATATTATTAAAATATATTTAATGTTAAATTTAATGAAATTAATTTGATATTATAGACGTTGCTAATTTTTTCTATAAATTTAATCAAACCTAAAAAAATTTTGAGCAAGAAAAAAGTCAAACGATTTATAATATGAAATGAATGAAGTATCATGATGCGAGGTGCCTTCGAGGCCATGATCGGAATCGTGCCTCCGCGTGTCGGAGGGTTAGTGATGATGTTCAGGTAATTTGATCACGTCTAACTGTTCTGTGAAATTATGTCACTTGTCAATTTTTTTTCTTTTTTGTGACTTGAACAGGGAGTACCTGGATTTTTGTAAAAAATATTCTAAACATTTCAATTTTGAAACGTAGGCTTGTCTTTGGGGCATCAGGAGAAGATCAAGGCATGCATGTAGTTGGACTGGCCTTGTTATTGGACAGACCCTCAAGTATATTATAGGGCCTATTGCGATGTGCATTGCGTCTAAAATTGTTGGCCTTCACGGCGATACACTTTGGGTTGCCATCATGCAGGTACCTAGCTTCAGTACTCAACATTCAAATGTTGTGCAAATTTATAGACGCTGCTAATTGAACTAATTGAAAAATGATGCATGGTGACCTTCATTTATGTAAACATTCTGCAGGCTGCAGTACCTCAAGCCATTACATCGTTCATATTTGCGAAGGAATTTGGGCTGCATGCTGAAGTCGTTAGTACCATGTAAGATAATTTGATCACCTATTAGTGATTACTAAACATTACTAAAATTAAAGTACTTCCAAATTTCGAACAAATATTTATGTGCTGTCTCCTAACTGGCTAACTGCTTAATTCATTCTGCAAGGTGATTACTGGGATGCTTCTGGCTTGGCTATTCCTACCTCTACTCTACGCTATCTTACGGCTTACTGTGCAGTAGAATATATAGAGATATTCAGATGACAAGAGTACATATACAGTCATACAGAGGTCAAAGAGAGCTGCCCTAAGTGTGCAAAAATATGTGTGGACAATAATGAATGAGTGTGTATAAATTTTTGATTGATGTATGCAAAATATACACATGAACTGAACTCTTTGTTGTTTTGTTTCAAATTTTTATGCAATTTGATTTGCATGTTTATTTATTCTCTTGGAATCTGTGATTTATCCTCGAATAATATTACATTTCGTATTGTCCATGCAATCGATTAATGTTAAGTACCAGCAGTACGTACCTCAATACCTGATCAACAATTAAGATTGAGCTTGAGCTATTCCCAGTTCTGAACAATTAAATTGTTCATGTCACGTTCTGTCGATTCTAAAAATCGATAATAAAAAAAAGATAACGTACGAGATATAAAGTGGATGAGTAAAGGGGATAAGGTTTAGACAGGTTTAAGCTTTCTCGATGAAAAGTAACATTCTACTTCTGTTTTAGGGATTATATCCGCCGAATGTTGTTTTGATCTGACGATCGAGTTACAGTTTTGTCTTTGAAGGGCTCCCTGCCCATTTTATATGAGTTCAGGGGTAAGATTACAAGAAGAAAAACCCAACCGGACATGTCATAAGTTTTCTTATCTATTTACATTGTCATATCTAACTAGGACTATGAGCTATGCATCAGGAAACAAGGCGATATAATTTTTAAGTCCTAATCTATTACATAATATGCGAACCCGGCTCATCTCCTATTATCAGTCGGATAAACCGGCCGTGTGAATGTATGACACCCATAATCTCCACAGTAGCTCCTGACACCTTTACAGTTAAAAAGATAATCTTTTCCTAGACTTCTCTGACAAAAAGTCGAGTGTTTGATGAATTTTTTGATTAAAATTCATCGCATGAATATTTTAAATAGTAGGCATCAAGTTTGCATTTAAAAAATATTTTTGCCATATTATGAAACGGGATCGTATGACATGTAGGTTCAAAATTATCAAATAATAAACGTGTCCGAATATATTCAATATCGGACTTGTTTCGCAGCGTATCTTGAATAGAAAATAATGGTACAAATGGATTTCAAATTTAATACATGGTTTGAAGTTTTGAGCTGTTCAAACAAAAGACATTGACTAGTACTACAGATAAAGGAAATTAAATGTGGGGCCCACTGTCTTTAGCAAGTGTACGTAATTTATTTAAACAGATCGGGTGGATTAGCTCATCTTTGCGTTAGCTTATCAAGAGGATTAACGTGTGATCTCATTGTCTTGTGTTGGAGACTCGGAGGTTGTTTCCATCGCAGACCCCCCGGCCAAAAGGTACATGGAGCCTGGAGGAAAGTACACGGAGACCGGAGAAAAACACAGGGAGACTTAAGAGAAGCAGAGAGACTGAGGCTCCGTTCGTTCCTTATAAAAAAAGATAAAATTTTAGATTATCGTGGCACACTTTTCAAACTGCTAAACGGTATATTTCGTGCGAAAATTTTCTATATGAAAGTTGTTCTAAAATATCAAATAAATCCATTTTTTAAGTTTGTAATAATTAAAACTCAATTAATCACATGTTAATGTCATCTCGTTTTACGTGAAACACTTTATCTTCATCTTCAGAAGATTCAAACACCACCTCACTCCAAGAAAAACCACATCCAATCCATTTGTCATTGGTGCTCCGAGAAGATTAAGGGTCCATTCGGTAAAGCTCCAACTCCTAAATTTAACTTTACGAGTTAGATCTGGAGTGGAGTTGTGAATGAGCATAAACCCAGTTTCATTTCTCTAGTTTATTTTGTGAGAGTGCTCCACTCAATTTCATTTTCATTTTAGGTGGAGCTGAAACTGTTTTGCTAAGCTCCAGCTCTAGAAGAGATAAAGCTGAAGCTGAAGCTGTACCAAACAAACCCTAAAACTCGCCGACGGCTCGTAAGCAGGCCCGCCGTGTAGTGGAGATTAAACGTCCCTCGTCATCAAGCTGATGTCGTAGGCGAAGATGATCGTGCCAGGTGGTGAGTACGATGAATCTATTCTCCAACTCTGTTGGTAAACCGGTCGTTCTAATGGATGACCGGAGTACCTCTTTTCTTCTCATCAACTAGAGCACTCTGAAAACTATAATTAGTAATTAGAGTATTTTTTATAATCAAAACACATGTTTTAATGGTGCACATGTCGGGAGCAAGTCCCAAATTCCTCGAAATGAAACATCGTCCATACAAAATAAGCAAAATACAAGGAGGAGGAATGAAGATTAAAAATACATCATCGACTCTACATTCGAGAGCGACGAGGCTGGATGATGCATTGGCTAAAACTGACAAAGTTATGGCCATCATATATAGACAAAATTATGACCGAGCGCTAACAAGACCAGGTCATTACATTATTTACATTATTAATATGTCCAAACGATCAGGAAAGGGTGCACCGTTGCTAGGCACCGACGGGGCCTATATATGCAAATTTGAGAAATGTGAGGATCTCTTTTCAATAAGTTAGAGCTATCCTACCTAAGATCATGGATATCATAATGCAAAAAAATCTAGGTGTTTCCCTTAAAAGTTTAAGATAGGAGGGGTTCTATGCAAAGAGGAGGCTACTTTTTTGGTTTTATGCCTGAGGACAAAAAACCAAATTTTGCCTTCTTCGCTTAGTACTACAAAAAACTATAAGGGGTCATACATAAAGTTTCACTTGTTTGTAAGGGTCATGATGTAAACCTAATGGCCATTTCTACAAAACCTAAGGGCCATGATGTAAACGTGAAAAAGGCTGAAAGCGACAGGAGAATCGTTGGGAGACATGTAAGCATTACATGCAAAACACATGTGATGTGGGCTGGGAGGAGGAGAATCGAAATAGCTATACGAATGGACAGTAGCCAGATTTAGGCCGCGTCAGAAGGTGCCGCCCACGCGCGTGGTGTGTTGGATGTTGTCAGGCCCAGAAAATATCTTTTCCGTACGTTATTATATTAATCACCATCTCAAAAAAAAAAGTACATCACAGCATACTTGATAAAAAAACATATCTTTATTTATTTCACGATAATATTTACTTTATTATAAAGGTACATTAGTCTTGACAAGAAAAAACAACAGCGGACTAATGGGTCTACAGCTCCATTTTCAAAGACGCTTAACTGGGGTATAAGGTAGGACTTCACCTAAGACTTCTTTTTCAAACAGCTTCTCTGTCTGGAGAGGGAAAGATTGAGCAGCAATGAGTATAACTACCGTACTCAGCAAGCCATGCCGAAAAATGAATCATAATGTAAAGAGGAACAAGGAGCTGGCATAATAGGGTTTGTTTTTGCTAAAAGCCAAAGTTGTAAAATTTTAGTGTTTTTAAAGCATAGTTTAAACTCAGTCCGATTTCTAAGCAATATTATCATGATTGCGAACCCACATATACCGGCCTTAAACCCAGGTTAACCACCTGTCCAAAGTGCCATGAATTCCATTCAGTATTTAGAAGAAAAACACTAACTTAGGTACATTGCTAGGCTTGCCCATAACCGAGGACGCGACTATTCAAACAGTTTTACTCTGATCAAAGGTGTAAATCTTTACCTGCAAGACACAATACTTGACTCCATGTCAGCCATGCATTGCGATACCTGAAAGGTACCCGAAAAGTCAAGATCATGACAATTCTATCCACCTAGCTCAACCAAAAACAAAAAAACCCGCTAAGGTTTCGCTGCCCCCGGTCCCCTATAAGGTAAAGGTTGCTGAATCCCCGGGACGAGATGTGCCCTCTCGTGCACCAGGTCAAAGTCAGACTCCCCTGGCCTTAGACCTATCATACCAATGGCCTTTGTTTTGAGATGATCTAGATTTCTAGCCAGGCCTTACCCATTTAGACTTATGGTTGCACTGTTATGCTTCGCATCAAAGGCCCGAAGACCAATCCTTATAGTGGTCGAGTTGTTTTTAACAAAACCATGCACCTCGTGCCCTACCAAAAATAGGTTTAGAGAGTTTTGAATGGGATTCCATCATGCCCTGGCTCAACCAACCACCTAATCATCATTCCTACATATTTTACTTGTTACCCGCATTTTAATTTGTAAAAAAGGGTTCTATGTTGGATATAAGTATAGATAAGCCCAACCTAGAGCAACTAGTAAGTCCATCATATAGGACACCATACTAGTCATTTCATCATGTTACTAAGGTTGACAAGAGCAAGGGTAGCAATTCAACAACATGGCTATACAACAAGGATCATAGAAATATTAACTATTAAATAGTAAACAATAATGAGTGTCATATAATTTATAAAAGCGACGCATATACAAGTGAAACAACACAGTTTTTGTAATAATGGGATTCAATATGTCCAAGAAATATGGTATGTCTTGCCTTGCTCAAAGAAAAAGGCTTCTAACGACTTGATCTGCACTTCGGGAATCTCCAAAACGATGACTACTACAAGATTAAACAAAACAAGGCTAAAAAACTAAGAAAAAGACCCAAATAGAACATAAAAACACATAAATACGTTCTTTATAATTTAAGAAAAAAATCAAAGACTTGAACAGGTCAATTTAGAGTTCGTATGGCCGGGAAGCGACCATCCGACGTTATGTTCAGTTTAAGTGGATATTTTCAAATTTTTGAATTATTTTGCAACTATAAAATTATGTGTAAAGCCGTGTAAGCAACCACGTGCACAAACACACGGCTGTACATGGGAAGGAGACGACAACTGGCATCGACGACACGAGACCGGAGGTCACCGGCGCATGGTGACACGACACCGCAAGATGAGGACAGACGGATGGAGAGATCGGAAAGAGGATCCTCACCATGAACACTACGACGGAGCAGCGATTGGAGGCGAGGTCTTGAAGACAATGAGCATGGGGTGGCGACGACGCTTCGGCTTGATGGCCAGGAGGCGGCCCCAACGATCTTTGCGCTTGGCGAAGAGGCAGACGACAAAGGACTCGGCGCTGTGGACTTGACAACAATGACGGACAACACTTCGTCTTGGCGGGAACGATGGACGAAGGGAGATGATGATGCAGGTGACGTTGCGGGGGTCTTCGCTTGAAGATGGTGCGCAGTCGAGAAAGAGGACTACGAGGTGGGGCCAACGGTGACGACGGTGTAGCGAGGCGACGCTCCGGCAGGGCTAGAGGTGCTGCCAGAGGAGGAGAACGCTGGCATTCTTCACTGTTCACCGGCGAGGACGAGCTTCCAGTGAGCTTCGGGCTCGGGGAAGAGGATGCCGAGAATGAGCACGGCGAGGCGCGGCCGTCGGCAACGATGACACGGGCTGGCAGCTCCCGGCTCGACAGCGAAGGGCTGTCGAAGGTGGAGGACAACGAGGCGAGGCCAGGGAAAAAGAGGTCACTGTGATGCCGAGGGAGGTGGTGGCATGGTCTGGTGCTACTCCAGTCGACGGGGAGGGCCGAAGTTTGCTGGCTCGGTGAAGAGAGAGGCCGAGCAGAGAGATGGCGGGAGAGCAAGGGAGCTCGAGGTGGTTGTGAAATGGGATGGAGGGGAGGAAGGAGGTGCCATTTATAGGACGGGAGGAGGAGGGGGATGGCTGGGGAGGAGGAGGGGAGTGGTCACAGCGAGCTCACCGGCCGGAATAATGGCCGGAGTTTTAAAGTGGATTCAATCCGGCAATTAAGGACAAATTGAGATGGAAAAACTTGGAGGAAATAAAGAGGAGGAGGAGACAAACGATTTTTGCAACTAATTTGGAGGGAAAACGTCTGGAGAGGTGGATCGGCGTGCTGGCGGTGGTAGGGTTCGGCCGGGTGGGAAAGAAACGGGCGACCGAAGGTGGCAGACAGGTCCGACAGGCGGAACCCACCTGTCAGGCGCGAGCGAGCGGCAGGGTGCGCACGTGCGCCGTGCATGCGGTCGCTCGAGGGGGGGCGATCGGCTAGCAGAGGCAGGCCGAGGGGGAGGGATGGCTCGAGAGAGAAGGAAGGCGGCCGATCGACGAGCTTCTCCCCCGTGCACCATTGCCGTCGCCTTGCCTATGGAAGTGAGAGAAGAGGAAGAGATGAAAGAGAGAGAGGGGGAGAGGTGGGGGAGAAGATGATGAGGTAGAGGTCGCTGACAAGTGGGTCCCACCTGATGAGTCAGCGAATCAACTGCCACGTTGGACGAAACCGCCTTCGAAACAACCGGAGGAGTCGTTTTTCAACGGTTTTCGGGGTTGGGGGATAGATTATACCCGGTTTTGTGGTTGCGAAAAGCGATTCAACAATAAGCATAAGTTGATGGAGACAAAGTAGAGTTATTCCGACAGAGGCTGAGTGGACCGCGGGGAGGGGAAGCGGACTTCGAGCTGGAAATGGCTCAAAGAGAGAGAGAGGATTACTTTTAGATTTTTCCATTTTAATAAACTCTGAAATTGGTTGTTGTGACATTAAAATTATTTCTTGTTCTCTGAATATTCAAGTAAATATTGAGGAGACAATAGCATGGAAAATTTAAGAAAAAATACTCCAAGACATTCAAATTTTTCTTGGACGTATTTTAGTGTTTGTGATTTCTTTTAGATTTTTAATAATTTCTATTATTTTTTAGAAAAAAAGTTTTAATTTGGATTGATTTATCAGAACGTGACAGATGGGATCCGATGGTTTGCGCGGTGGAGCTACGGTGGAAGTTTAGTACCATATCGAAAGCTAAAAGAAGAGGAGACTAGGTTATAACGCCACGCGCTGCAGCTTGGTTGTCTCTTCCGAGACATCCAATAAAATTGAAACAATACAGAGAAGATTGGCATCATCCTGTGCAAGGATGACACGAATAAATCGAGAAATGGTCTAGATATTGGGTCCTTGCGTTCGTTATTTTCGTTGCACATATGCCCCTGGACTCTGATTTCTTACATCCAGGACCTTCCAGCTTTGCAGTTTTTCCCTCACAGTTTCCAGATATCTTACAGATACGCCTCTGCGCCTCTCCTTTTGCACCGTCTTCTTTTGCAACATCTTACAAACAGGTCCTTGTTGGTTCTTGCTGTGTTCTTCAGGCTTCAGCTGTACCCACCTGCCTCTTACTGTTGAACATATTTCACCTTGGGTTATTATTTCTTTGCAACAAGATATGGCTGTGCCTTTGCTAACCCGTTCTAGTCTTTACAAACAAGTCCTTGTGGGAATGTGGAGTTATCACTTGTGTAACTTTTTGGTTTTTCGTTCTCCACGATTGAACAATTTGTTTGTTTGTGTTTGCCAGAAGTGTTGGCAAATCTCCATTGAAAGTGTACAATCTTGTGTTTGGGGTGTTTTTCCCTCCTAAGTTTTTGTTTATTTTCCATTGGAGCATAACGCCAGTTTTCCTTGCTACTCTCAATTGAATTACTTTACTCACCTGGGAGGGTGACCATCCTAGTTCCATGTTTGTTCTTTATCATTCATCAACTAATAAAAACACAATAATATTTCAAAAACAGATTTTACCTTTTTGTTTTTTAGAAAAGCATGAACTGCTATTTCATTGGGATGCCTCACGCCATCTTTTCGTTTATGCGTACGCATATCCCATCGATTATTACCAACTAAAAATAATTTTTGAGTAAAATTTTTATATATGTGCCCTTAACTCAAAATCAAATGTTGTAAAATAAACTATGATAAAAAACATAAAATCAACTCCAAAATTAAATTTAAAAATTGATTTATAAACATAAACATAAGCGAAACAACGACATGAATCAGTAGGCATATCGAAGCAATTTAAAAGGCAATCAGTACGATAACACAAATAGCAAATAGCAAAGCACTCGTGTGTGTATATATGTATGCATGTAGAAATAAGTTCATTTGAGGTCCTTTAACTTGACACCGAATTTGATTTTCGTTCCTGAACCACAATATCAGATATAATGGGTTCCTCAACTATCAAAACCGGTGCAATTAAGGTCCCAAGGTGGTTTGGATGGCGGTTTCGGCTGACGTGACGTCTTTATGACTGGTTTGACTAGATCTTCGTCCCATATGGCATTGACGTGACGCTTATGTGGCAATTTGATCCAAAAAAAAGAAAAATCATAGGGCCCATATGTCAATTACACAAAAAATGGTGGGGCCAATGTGGGCCCCACATGTCAGCGGCCCAATTCTCTTCTTCCCCTCCTCTCCTCTCTTTCCACCGGCGAGCCATCAGTCCCCTATCCCTATCCATATCCACCGACGAACCCAGGTTTGGCCAGCGGCTTGGAGGGAGCAAGGATGCCACCACCGGCGCAACCATCTTTCCCCGGAGCGAGGTCTGTGGGACGGAGGGTGCCAGCCACTAGGCAGCGGGCTTCCAGGCTCCCGACGGCAGCGGGTGGCCAGCCTCTAGATCTGGGTGCCGAGTGGCGGCGATGTCTTTCCTTGGAATCATGGCGCAGCCTCCCATCGACGACTGTCACCCCTCTCCACTGGCCAAACACCCCATCATACCAAATCGTTGCAACAAGGCGCGACATGGAGCCGATGGCGAAGAAGAGGGAGGCTGAGCAGGAGGAGCAGTAGCAACTTCTCCAAGACCCTTCCCTGCGTCTCCAGGTCGGCGCGGCGAGCCTTCCAGTATTACCCTGACTGCTCCACCTTGCACGCCACCAGCCGCTGGCTCGCCACCCTCACCGTTGCCACCATCTATGCCCTCCGCCAGCCCCTCTCCCATCGTCCGCCGCGCTTCGCCCCTTTTACCTGTCGGCCATCACTCATCATGCCGTCCTTCCGAGAGGACCTGGCGAGGGTTGCCGTCGCTGCCGCATGGATCCTGCTCGCCTACCGCCGCTCCCCTCCGCCCGCCCTGCTCCGCATCACTCGCCTACTCCGCCCTTCTCCTCACTGCTCATCCACGCTCAGAAGAGAGATGATGAAGACTGCCTGGGAGAGAGAGGAGAGAGAAGAGGGGACGAATGAGGATGATATGTGGGGCCGCATGGGCCCCACCTTTTTTACTTATTTTTTTGTGTAGCTGACATGTGGGCCTCACAATTTTTATTATTTTCTAGATCAAATTATCACGTAAGCGTCACGTTATCGCCACGTAGGACGATGACAAAGTCAAACCAGCCACATAGACGCCAGTCAGCCGAAATCGTCATTCAAACTGTCTTGGGACCTTATTTATATCGGTTTTGACAGTTGAGAGACCCGTTGTATCTGGTATTATGGTTCAGGAAAGAAAATCGGATTCGGTGTCATGTTAAGGGACCTCAAATGAACTTCCTATGTATGTATGTATGTATGTATGTATGTATGTATGCACATCTGTAATGCTGGCCGTGTGTCTGCCAGCAATGATTTGACAGATAAATGCTGAAAACATTTGGTGAAAAAGAACCAAGCTTTAGTCCATGAGTTCACTGACATGTGGGGACAGCAGCCAAGCAAAACAAAAAAGAAAAAGAGAAAGAAAAGAAAAAGAACGCAACTTGACATAAGTCGACTCCCCTGCGCCAAATCCATCAAGCCAACGATAGCTGCTAACACGAAGAAAAGAGAGGCTCGTCATTGTTGATCTTGCTCTTCTGTCGTCATAGTAAAAAAAAACTCAGAGTACGACTACGTACCTATTCATTTATAAATTATGAAATTTTAGGATAATTGAAATTGAAGAGTTCCATGTTATTTTTAATGATATATTTATTTACCACAGAATTATAAACATCGTACAACCATCATAATACGATGTACCTAATCAACGACGAGAGTTTTTGGTTAATGTAGAAACCCCATTAAAGTGCACAATTTTTGTATAAGTATATTTGTTAAAATAAAATGGGTTAGGTATCGATCGATAGATAAATAGACAGGAACTAAAGGAACGGTTGTATACGGTATAAATTTATACATTTATAATGTGGAAAAAACAAGAGTTGTAATATGTATAAAATATACTTTCTTCATCTTGAAATATAAAATTTGTAGTTATGAATCTTGACAAGTGATTATCTAGATTCGTAGCTAAGATCCTCTTTGACTTATATAAAAAACATAGTAATTTTGGAGGATTTCATTTCTACACGAAAACTTCTTATGAGGACATTTGAAATGAATGATTGAATCCTATCTGACGGAGCGTGAGGCTCCTCACCGGGAGACCGCGCGGGCCCCCCTTTGCCAGTTCGGCCGGGGGCGCTAAGTGAGGTTCTTCGCCCTCGATCTGAGGAACGTCAGCGAGAGAGGAAACGCACAAGACGCGGGCGACGTAGACAGGTTCGGGCCGCTGAGAAGCGTAACACCCTACTCCTGTGTTCTGGTGGATCTGGGGGTCTCCAACAATACAAAGAGAGTTCCGTCTCTCGAACGTATTCGCCCCCCCTCCCTCTCTTTCCTAGGCCTGGGCCTCCTTTTATCTGATCAGGGGTCACCACATGGGCCTCTAGCTGCCTAAGAAAGGAAACATTCTTTTTACAATGAGGGCAGTCTACAGCCGGAAGTGACCTCTGACAGGCATGGTACACGCCTTCTGCCCCGCTCGCCGGCTCTCCCGATGGACGCCCGTTTCAACCTTCATTCAATGGTCAGCGACTTCCTTGCCACGCCTGCGCTGAAGTCTGGATTGGATCTGACCGGGACTGACATACCAACTCCAGGAGTTAGCACGCCGGCTCTGGCTAGGGACGAGGGCCAGGAGGCTCTCATCATTCTGACGGGACGGGGCGAGGCGTGCCACCGGCCGCCTGTCGCCACCTAACCCGCGATCTGACCGGTCTGTGACCGGTCACACACCGCGACCGGTCACGGACCGGATGAGCGTGCGCTGCGCCGCATTAAATGCGGCGTGGTGCGCTCGTCTGATCCGCTATAAATGCGGTTAGGTGTGCCCTGCTGTGCTCACCTAACCCGCACACGTGGCGCCAAAATCACAGGGGGTCGGGGCGCCCCAGCCCTCGGGGCCGAAATGGGAGCGGCCCGACCCCTCGAGGAGACAGAGGGAGGGGTGGCCACGTCACCCTCGGACCCGACCCCCCCGAGGGGGTCGGGACACGTGGGTGACCGCGGCTACCCAGGCCTCTAGTCATGATACCCTCGGTCCCATGTCACCGACACTATCTTATCCTTTAAAATTTCATAAAATTTTTATGAAATAGACAATCTTGTAGAGATTTTGAAGAAAACTTAGCAAAAGCTTTAACCTCTTAAAAAATTTCCTTTAAATCTATCTCTCTCATCCGATTCCTATGGTCTAATCAAACGATCACTCCTATGTTTTTTTTATATTTTGCAATCTTCTATTTTGCACTTACATTTCGATCAGAATTTTATGTTTTTTTTATTTCTCCATTTTTCCATTTATGTGATTCAAAGTAGCTATATTTTTAGATGAAGCTAGTAGCTCCATTCAAATTTGCGCATGTAATCCACTAGTTCTTCATAACAATAAGGTGAATGTGGTAACGAGTACTCTCTCTGTCCAGAAAAGCCCCAGCATCTTGGGACGAATTTGGATAAGTATCTGTCCAGGTTAGTCCCGGAAGTTGGTTTTTTCTGGGATGGTGGGTGTAAGTTCTAAAACACATATACCAAATGAGTTGATTGATATACTAAGGGTCTATTTGAAAAGAATTCAACTTCTAAATTTAACTCCAAGAGTTAAGTAAACCGACCTCTACCTCATTAGTTTATTTTATGAGAACATTTTAGTGTGCTCCACTTCTGTTTTAAGTGGAGTTGAAACTATTTGGCTGGGCTTCGGCTCCAAGAGAGATGAAGCTGAAGCTGAAGTTCTACCAAACATGTCACAAGATGTATTTTTTTAAGCTAAGCTGATGGATCATTTAGGTATTATTCATGTTCAGTTTAAAGTACAATTTCCTCGAGAACTTTCGAGCTCAGTATTACTTTGGAAAACGTTGTTCTACATTATTTGACAGTCTTGTAATATATAATATTTAACTCGCTTCCTTGTAAGAAATTAATTAATTGTCCATAAATTCATGAAATCGATCGTCCATTCCAAAAAGATCATAAAGCTGCGTTTTATACTACCCTTTCCCAACTTATTCTCCCTTCTTTTTGACGCAAAAAGGTAGAGAGACCCTACCTTATATCCATTGAAGTAATGGTGTGTCAAAACTACAGAGATTTAATAGAGAGGCATAGATTGGNGGGGAAGGGTGAAAAGAAGAAGAAGAGGAGAAGAAAGGAAAAAGAAAAGAAGAGAAGAAGAAGAAAAAGAAAAAGAGAAAGAGGAAAATACAACCAGAAATACACGATAAGCTTAGTTTAGCTTGATCATCCATCTATTGATGTGCTCTTGGCTATTGCTCTTGAGGCGGTGTTTCCATAAGCTGAGGTTATCTTTGATCTCTTGTATCAGTCGCTGGGTTGTAGCAAGTTCATTTCGAAATGTGGCTTTGTTGCGCGCCTTCCATAGAACATGGGCACATGCCACGAAGCAAACAGGCCATCCTGGTTGTAGCGATGGCGGAGTGGCTTTCAGGATTTTTTCCACAAACTATAGAATGTTGGTGCTGATCAGAGCATGGTCATATATGTTTAGCTTCTTTCATATTTCGGTTGCCCACTTGCAACGGAGTAAGATGTGATCCGCTGTCTCCAGCTCCGGACAGAACTTGCAGTGCAGATCAGAGGACCAGTGTTTGTGTACTCGGTTGGCGTTGGTGTTGAATCTATCTCTGAAAGCCAACCATAAGAAGATTTTGCATGTTTTTGGTATAGCTTTAAGCCAAAGACTTGGAGTTTGGTGATAAGAATGAGGAAAGAGAGAAGGAGATCAAGCAGGAATACAGCCAAACATGTGACTGGATCAAGAAACGCTTGGGTGACAAGGTTGCTCAAGTTGATATATCTAACCGTCTCAGCTCATCACCGTGTGTTCTAGTTGCAGCTAAGTTTGGTTGGTCTGCCAACATGGAAAGGTTAGTCTTTATCATGTTGACCTTTCCAACACATAATTCTTGTAACTTAAAGTTGTTAATAGTATTGTTGTGTTAACACAGGTTGATGAGAGCACAATCTATGGGTGACATGTCATCTCTGGATTTCATGCGTTCTAGGAAAGTATTTGAAATCAATCCAGAGCATGAGATAATCAAGGGCTTGAATGTAAGTGTTCGGTCACTGTTAGCATTCCCACTTATAATTTCCTGTTAGTCCTTATGAGTTCTTTTTCCCCCACAATGCAGGCTGCCTGCAGAACCAATCCTGTAGACCCAGAAGCTCTAAAGGCTGTAGATATCCTGTTTGAAACTTCTATGATTTCTAGCGGCTTTACAGTAAGTACGTTCTCTCTTATTTTTCACGCGCACGTTTTCTAGATTGTTAAATATGTGTTTTTTAAATAAAATAATTCTATAGAAAAGTTGTTTTCGAATTTATATTAATCCACTTTTCTTTCTTTAGCTAATATAATTAATCATGTGCTATTAGAAGAAAGGGTTCCCAACCTTAAAAAAACAGCCTAAGTTCGTTTATGTAGGCGGCTCGGTCCACCTCGATGGCCGCAACATCCGTCCGATCAGGAAGCGTGGCTGAATCACACTTCCCTACTACTAACCACGGGTTTAAGGCGGTGGGGTTAGCTAGGCTGTGTTCTTAAGTTTATTTTTTAACCTTTACTCACTCTTTTTTCACATACACGTTTTTCAAACTGCTAAACGATATATTTTTAATATTTTTTTTTATAAAAAGTTACTTAAAAAATTATGTTAATTTATTTTTAAATTTTTTAAGCTAATACTTAAATTAATCACATGCTAATATATCGTTCTATTTTGCGTATTTAAAAGAAGAGTTCCCAACTTCCATTAACCATTACCGAACACAGACTAAACCATAATTTGAGAAGAGCAATATATTGGAGTCTTCGTTTCACTCCTCGTCAACATCATCGATCGACCTTCAGCGCCGAGGGCTTCGACCTGCATACGCGTCTGGTGTGGTTGCATTTTTTAAAAAAACACATAATAAACGTAGATGCTCACAATACGCACACTTATCTTTATAAACACACACCATTATAAATATCTTTAGAAAAACTAGATCGACATATTTTAAAATTGACGAAATCACCACAGACGTCATGTTGTCGACATGTACGTCATGTTGAGATAGAATGAAAGCAGATCCACTGACTTTGCCTCCAAAGCCATGGCTGTGCAGTTCAGTGATATCAGCCGTTAAACCAATCTGATGGCTCTTATTTACAGAATTTTTTAATTTTTAATTTTATTTTTTAAATTATTTACAAAAATAATTTTTCGTTTAAAAGATTTACCAAATTAGTCTCCTCACGTTCTTTGGTAGGGCGTTTTTAAAAAACATCCTCTCAGAGAACCTTTTTTGACGTGATAGACAGTCGTTGACCATCGCATAACAGCCTCCCGGCGAGGGAGGGCTTTTTTGCATGCAGCCCTCTTGCCGTGCTCCCATAGGGCGTTTTTTGCAATTGAGGACCACCCAATTGCATAGGGCGATGAGGACGGCCTGACATTTTTGCAGACGGCTCCTTTGCCGTTCTTCCAGTGGGTGTTTTTTCGATGGAGGGGCCGCCTGCAAAAGGACGACGAGAATGGCCTGACTTTTTTGCAAGCGCCCCCCTTGCCGCCCTCTGCGAGAGCGTTTTTTGACAGCCGAGGGGCCGCCTGCGAACCCTAGCCGAGGAGGCTGCCATTTTACAGGCGGCCCCCTTGCCACCCTTCTGAGAGAGCTTTTTTTTTTCCTGGCAACCCCCTTGATCGCTAAGCAGGCCAAGCCGGCCCATCAACCCATGATGCCATTTTGCTGTACGTTGCCTGCAAATAAGGGTACCAGCAGACGAGTGAACTTCGATTTAAGCACAAAACTAAATACACAGCTAGTACATAATGAAAGTGAGTAACACGGACACGGATCCTCTGCAATACTGCACCTGTAGTAGCAGTGGCTGACAGATGGGTTTGGCCCCACATGTCAGTGGCAGCTACTGCTGATACAGTACCGCAAGCAATCTCCACTAGAGTAGCACAAGTCCATTCATAAAGCACAAAATAAGTCCTGAGTTTCGCACAACACCATTCCATACAAATTATTAGCTGACTTTCATACAACATTGTAAAGCAATAGCAATTGTGACCAGACCATATGATTGACAAAAATAAAGGCAGTGCATTCGAATACAAGCTCCATAACTAAAACAACTATATATAAAAAAGAGAATAAAACAATTCTCCGGTGCAAAAATCTTCAGCAATCTGAACTTGCAATAATGTTTAAGGTACTCACAAATAACAACCATGGAGTAGTCTTATTTTACCTGCTCTATCCATAGTGCTTTCTACTAGTCTCTTCTTTCTTTCTTGACCACACAAAATTTTTTCAGATACTATGTTAAAATCTGGTCTCTACACCAACAAGAATGGACACGATCACAAGAGGTCCTTCGGTACAAGTTCAAACTCTATCCAAGATCACAACTGAAAGAGAACACCTAGGCTCTAACCCGAAACAAAACCACTACGAAGTACATCGACCAAAGGACACCTTTTTATCTAAAAACTGTGGCGACAAAACATCACGTGTGGTTCGCTGATGGGCCGGTCTGTCTTGCCTCAGCGATCAGCACAGCAAGCAAACAAAGAGCCACCGGAATGGTTCAACGACTGATACAACACGAACTAAGCGCATGGTGCGTAATTTTGGAGCCAAATTAGTCATGGGATTAGCTTCCAGATGGAACATAGAAGAAACAAGGTAAGCCTGCAAAACAAGGCAGCGAGCTGGGACCTAAGGCGGATATGCAATTTCTCGCGTTGGTGCGGCAGTTTGCTGGTGGTACGTTTTCAATTTCTCACGTTATCTCCGTCTTGACTATACGTTCCAGTTGGCGGCGCAGAGTAGTGCAGACGAGAAAGCGACGAGCGAATTTAAATCTATTTTGTTTTGTTCCGTTACTTGTGGTAGCTAGGTTTTGTTTCGGTATGCACAAATCTATTTTGGGGTTGAAAATTGTGAAATTTTGAACGATTTTTTAAAATCTAAATAAATTTTGACCAAATTCTGATCAAATTTGAATATTTTTTGTTAAATTCAGAATATCTATTTTTTTAAAATTTCCAGGCGAAATAGTTTCGTGCCAGTATTTCGAACAAAAATGTGAACACATTGGAAGTCAAAGAATTTCGAACCAAAATATCGACACCTTGGACACCAAAGATGAGCATGCGCCTGCGCCTGTCCATGGACACCTTGGACACCCAAGACAGTAAGACAGTAAGACCCGAACGATATATTCAGTTCTTTGTCTTCGATACATTCAGTTCAGTACTAGAACCAAAATTTCCATGGACGCCTGAGCCTGATCCTACGCCTGCTTTCCCTTCTTCGTCTTCCTGTTGGGGTTGGCGATACATTCAGTTCAGTACTCGATCAGGAGAGGTAACATTAACAACATGGCGGCGCCAAGGCCGACATGTGGTCCCCTGGGTGTGGCGGAGGATGTTGCTCCGCTCCACGCCATGCTGTTCCTGGCCTTGGTGTTGGCGCGCTGCGTGGGGTGCCATCGCGGCCTTACGCCGGAGCGCTGCGAGCGGGCAAACAGCTGGCCGGTGGGCAACATCGTGGTTTCCTTCTTCGTCCTCCAGGTCGCCAACCTCCACCTCGACCCCGCCCAGACGGACTATTGGCTCGTCGCCACCGACGCACTCTCCAAGGTGCTCATCTCCCTCTTCATCGTCTTCGGCATCGTCGTCGCCAGTTTGAGTGGCAAGCTGCGCAACCGCGCCGAGCGTTTGGACAGCTTCGTCACCCTCTTCTCCCTCTCCACGCTCACCAGCACCCTCGCCGTGGGTGTGCTTCTGACGGCGGCGCTCTACGGCCAGGGTGCCGAGGCGGTGGTCGTCCAATTGGCGGTGCTCCAGATTCTCGTGTCGTCGCCGATCGTCTTGCTGTTGTTTTATGTGCGGAAGGCGGTCGACGGTGGCGCTACTGTAGCCAGACATGAAGATGTCGACGCCGATGATGTCGGCAGAGTAGAGCTGCCTGTGCGGGCCAGCGATGGCGGAGCCGGTGAGAGACGACGGCGGTGTCGGCGTTGCTGCTGGCGACGTCCAGCTGCCGACAGCGGCGGAGGTGGCTAATGTCGGCGTAGCTCCTCACCTGGAGCAGCTGCAGCCGGCGGCCGCCGCCGTTGCTCTTCGCCTTCCTGGCGCGAGTGAAAGCATGCGTCAAATTCGCCGTGGACGTGTGTTCCAACCCCAACATCGTCGCTGCTCTCTTGGGGATTGGATGCGCTTTCGGCAGTAATATGCATTTTTCTTTGTCTCCTCGAATATTAATTACTCCAGTTTTCAGTGTACAAATATATATTAATTAATGATTAGAATGTCTATTTCGAAAATAATAATAATAAACTATCTTTATTTTTGCGCCACATTTTGTAAAAAAAATTCTATATTGAGTAATTATATTGTAAATTTTAAAATTTACATTGTAATTCTATAATTCTTCTAGTACACACTATATGTGAATTAGGATAAAAGAGGAGATAGGAGAGATAAAAACATATTTACAATATAAAGGAGAGGTATCAATTAAATGAGAAAGAAATAATCGAAATGAATAAAAATTATGGCATCCTGTTTCTAACAAGATTGTTTCAAAAGTCACACAGAAATGAAATGTGGATTGATATATATATAGCACCTCTCACGACCTCCTCCACCTCTCCCATCCTAGGTAATTTTATTATCCTAACAAACTACCTGTAACCCACGCTCTCTCACATTCATGACAGTAAAATTTTTACTACAACAGCCTAAGAGTACATAACTCGGTGGATACTCTAATCTAAGCTGTTGTTCCACTCATATCTCCAATCCCCATCCTTTTTTCCCGGATCTTGGGTAGCACCTGCCGCCGGATTGAGGGCCTCCCTACACCGGCGATGATGGTTCAGGCCGAGAGGTTGGGCCTATGAGGCGGCGGCGGCGGATCACGGCGACCTCCACCCCTAGTCCGCCCGGATAAGGCTTACCAGATCTGGAAGAGGGGACAAGAGCAACGGGGATGAAGCCAGGGAACTGCGTCGCAACGCACCAAGAGGAGCATATGGCGGTGGCGACGGCAGGTGTTCCTCAGTCCTCACCTCTTGCTGGCATCGGACGAGATGGGAGGGCCAACCAATGGCAGGGGCAGCGTTGGCTCGGAAACAATGAGTTTGGCGGTTTCCACCTCCACGGCCGCGCAGTTCTGGCCCCTCCACTGCAGGTGAAGTGAGGAGCGAGGAGGCGTCGCGGGCGACCGGATCCATGGTGTAGAGGAACAGGGACACGCGGTCCATCGTCATCACCGTCCATGCCGTCAGATCATTCGTATGCTGTGGTTAGCCCAGTGATCCCTGCATCCAGATCCATGCCGCTGTGGAAGAGTGAAAGACGACGCAGCTGGACGCCAGGCTCCAGATCCGTGCGACGAGGGCGGTGAGCCTTTGATGGCCTGGGAACGGCAACGTACGGCCTGAGTCCTCGCTGCTCCTCTGGCTAGTTGGAGACCTACTTCTTCCTTCTCTATGCATTGGTGGCACCTAGATGCTGCAGGTCCACTCCGGGGAGATGAGTGGTGCATTTTGGACGCCTCACCCCTTGCTAGCTGTGTGCAGGCCTCACCGCCTTATACATCTCCAAATGGGCCAGGGGCACGTGGGCCGGCCCGACACGTCAGTACTGTAGCTGGCCCAGGCACGGCACGGCCCGTGGAGGCCAGCCGTGCCTGGGCCGACGCCGCGGCCCGGCGTGCCGGCACGGCACGGCACGGCTGCTGGCGCGCTGTGGTTGGTTGCTCAGTTGAAATTTTGCAACGGTTACCCCGCAACGGCTACTTCAACGGCTAAAATTTAAAAATAGCCGTTGGAGGTCGAAAAAAATTCAAAAAAATACGAAAAAAATCTCAAAAACTATGAAATTTTTTTCTATAAATAGGGTAGCCAACCCAAACATTCCTTCTTGTGGTCTCTTATGGTATTTTGTGTATTGTAGGTTAAGACTTTACGGTATTCTAAATTTTTGGCAAAATTTCTCTAAATTTTGCCAAAAATAAAAATAACTCGGGGAAGACATATATTCCTATTTGTAAGCTACAAACAAAGAGTTGACGGAGGTAAGAAATTATTATTATTATTATTGTTATTGTTATTGTTATTATTTACGTATATGTTATTTTTGAAATTTCAGCATGGACGATCCGAATTACCCGATGTTCGACTTGAGCGAGTACGACCCAAATTTCAGCATGGAGCAGGGTGGCAGCAGCTCTGCACCGATGCCGGAAGAGCATGCGACCACATAGGTGGCTTCAGAAGGATCAGAAACTATGGCCGCGAGTGCGTCAACGGCCACGTCCTCGAAGAGATCGAGAACTTCCACCGTATGGCAAAATTTTGATGAGATCAAGGAGACCGGCCCTGACGGTAAAGAGGTAACGTGGGCTAGATGTAAAATATGCAGAACTAAATTATCTGGAAAATCTTCAAGTGGAACAGGACATTTGGGTCGGCATGCGGCGTCGTGTGCAAAGAAGCAAGGCATCCAACTGCGACAACAACAACTGATATTGAATCCTGACGGTCGGAATACGATCCTCAGGTTGCACGAGAATCTCTTACTCGATTAATTGCTAGACAAGATTTACCCCTGAACTTTGGTGAGTCAACATAAGTATAGTTGCTCACTTTGTTGATGATAATTGGGAAATTGAGAAAAGAATCATTGCTTTAAAATTAATAGATGTTGCACATACCGCTGATAATATCGCGGAAAGAATTTCCATGGTTGTTCAAGAGTTTGACCTTACAAATAAAATTTTCGCTATAACACTAGATAATGCAGCTGCTAACTCTAGGGCCATGGAAATTCTACAACCCGTATTCTCTGTCTATGGTCAATCATTTCTTTTACATCAACGTTGTGCATGTCATATCATTAATCTTATAGTTAAAATTGGTTTTAAGAGGGTATCTACACATATTGATTCTATGCGTGAGGCAATCTCATGGTTATTTGCCTCAAACCCACGGGTTGCAAAATGAAAAAGATTTTGCGATGCATCGGGTATGAAGCCCCGTAAGTTCTGCACGGATACAGATCATCGATGGAATACCACCTACCAATGTTGAGGCATGTGTTGCCTTATAAGGATTTACTAACCTTTTTTTGCAGTCTAATAATGTTACGAACAGTGATGGGCAACTAATAATATCTGAGCCAACTTGGTATGTAGTAAAAAAGTTTGCTGCATTTCTTGAAATATTTTACGATGCCACTGTTGCTTTATCTGGAGTTTATTATCCAACTGCTAATTTAATGTTGCACAAAATCCTTGAAATTGCTACTTTATTACAAGAAAATGAGAATGACCACCTACTATCTGTTGCAGTCTTTCATATGAAACAAAAATATCTTAAATATTAGAAGAAAATCCCTGTACTGTATGCTTTTACATTTATTCTTGATCCTAGGGGTAAATTACGGGGATTGGTTAATATGTTGAATATTCTTGGAGAGATAATGAACATAGATTATACTAACTATTATTCTTATGTTAAGATTAAATTATACGAGACATTTGCCAAGTATGAGAATAAGTTTTAGGGACTTCGCCTACAAAGAGCCCCACCTGTCCCTGTCGCTGGTAAGAAGAAAATATAATGGGGACAGATTTGGGGTGGTAGTTCCTCTTCCACTCATGCTGGGAGTTCCGCTGCAGGAACAATTGGTACTTTTCAAGGCACCCAAGAATTGTCCTCCTACTTAGATAGTGACTGTACCAGCACTGAAGATCTCAACGTCCTTGGATGGTGGAATGATCCCAAGACCCAATATCCCGTGCTCTCAAAACTAGCACGGGATGTGTTCACGGTGTCCGTTTCTACCGTATCCTCCGAATCGGCCTTCAGTACATGTGGAAGAATTATTGAGGACCGATGAAGAAATCTAAGTAGCGATATGGTGGAAATGCTGCTCATCGTCAAAGACTGGGAGCTAGCTAATGAACGTGCCCAACACTCCGCAGAGAATTTGGAATTGGTTGCTCAGTTCGAAGATCTCTACATCGATACAGATGCACAAGATTAGCTAGTTTTTTTTAATAATTTTTGACTTATAGGCTGTACTCTTTTTTCTTTGTCATGGTTTTCTCAAATATGAGTTTTTACATGACAAAGTTTTTAACGAGGCAGCCATGTAATATCAAAATTAATAAATATCATTATTCCATTTTTCTCATATTCTTTATATTTATTTATCTTTTTCCTATTTTTTATAATCATCTTTTTTATATTTATTTCCCTAATTTCCTATTTTTTATAAATTATAATCATATTTTTTATTTTCCCTTTTTTATTTCTTTTAATTTTTCCCCTATTTTTCCTTTTTTTAATTTTTTTTCCTATTTTTTCCTATTTTCCTTTTTTTCCCTTTTTTTTCTCTATTTTCCTCCCAGGCTGCGGCCGGCCCGCGTGCTGAGTCGTGCCCGTGCCGGCCTGGCACGGCACAACAGCGTGGTGGGCCGTGCCTGGGCCGCGCACGTGGCACACGGGCCGGCACAGCACGGCCCGCTACAGGACACGGGCCGTAACGGGCCGTGCCCAGTCGTGCCGTGGGCCGTGCTAGCCCGGCCGGCCCACCTGGCTGTCTATACACCGCCTGCTTTGCTGTGTGGCAGGGAGCTAACAAGCTGTAAATTGTTGGTTTTCTATGTTTCTGCATGCAGTGAATTTCTTCTCCATTGCTTCTCTAGACTAGATTAATAGTTTTCCAATCCTAATCCTTTGAGTTTGCGTTTCTTGTAACCATAGATAGGATTTTGGCTATCAGTTCCAACCTTGTTTTTACATTAATCATGAGCAATTTTTTTACTCTTAGATTTAACCATGAGTAAAAATTTACTAACACATTATTTCATTGAATTTTTTTGCAGAATACATGCTAAGTAAAAATATTACTAACTGACCAGAAAAAACATAAATATATTTTTTAAGTAAAAATATTACTAACGGAGCAGCTGAATAGAATTTATTAACACATTAATTTTTTTATCCATATATTTTGAATAAGGATGGCAAACCTTAGTCCAAGCAAATCGGAACCTTTAGTGTAGTAAAACTTTTACTGATATGTGATATGCTGATCGGTCCAATTTGGTCCAAAACACAAACGAAGCAATGGCAGTAATTTTTTTACTGAGATGGATTGGGCCCAGAACAAAATTAACGAGAAAGTGGAAGACGTGACAAGCTCATAATTTTTTTACTGGGATAGAAGTTGACAACGAATGAAGGGAGACGGCCGAATGCAGAGAAAGGTCGGAATCGCGCCAAGATCTCTTTTATACATACATACATACATATATATATACATACATATATATATTATATATATATATATATATATATATATATATATATATATATATATATATATATATATATATATATATATATACTNTATAAAACGTTGAATCGTGGGTTGAGAGAGAGAGAGAGAGCGCGCGCGAGCCTACGTCTGCATTGCGATTTGTCGATTTGGTGGCGGGAAGGGCATATTCCAGCTATTTCCTCCACCGGTCAAAGGGATGGAAACAAGGATTGGAAAGTTAATTATCAAAGCAATCCATGGAACGGCCGGCCGGTCCTCATATTAATTTTAGAGGCTCAGGGCGATATAAAAGTTAGGGTCCTTAAAATCTCTACTAGCTAAGTGAAAAAGTTATGGTAAATATATTTTTTTATCATAAAAGTTAATAGAATACTATAGTTGATATTCGCTCAAACTTTTAATGTTCTTGTCATCAGTATATTTTCTCAAATTCTTAATTTGAAAACAAAATAAAGTATATGTATAGATTTTTCTTGAGAAATAAAGTGAATGGTTAAAAATATATTGAGCATTTATTACAATGTGGAAATCTAAGATTTAGTAAGTTATAAACGATAATTTATTTTTCTATAATAATATTACCACCACACAAGGAAAATATAAGAGGAGTAGCACACTTACTATATTCGCCGACAATAATTTCTACTACTAGTAGCTAGTACTATGAATAAAATCATTGACAAAAGTATTTTAGTATTTGTGGGATCTAATTCAATGTAAGTGATCCCTTCTTTCAGTAATCATATAATTTTTTTGGGATAGAGCCATGCATGCACGCTCAACCAATCAACTTATTACTACTGAGTAAACCAGCTAGCGATGAAAATCAACTACTAGTATTTATACACAGTAAATTAATCAACCATATACACGCATGGAGGCCCTTGACTCGGCGGGGCCCAGGGCCGTCGCACTGTCCGACGGCCAGTAGGACAGGGACAGTGTATTAATCCCACATATTAAACTTTCTTAATCTGGAATTCTGGATAACTAGTACTCCTACTCGATTTGTTGTTCTAAGATTAATTAATTATGTTCATCTTCGCAGATTAAACAGCACGGTGCGAGGTGCCTTCGAGGCCATGATCGGAATCGTGCCTTCGCGCATTGGAGGGCTGGCGATGATGTTCAGCATGGGTAATCAATCGATCACGTCCAATTTAAATGTTTTCTGAAATTTTAGGATCAGAAAATGTTAGGAGTCATGTATCATGCGTCAAAACCCCCATGTTTTTATGCCACTTGAATTAGTGTACTTGTTTTTTTAAAAAAATCTGTTGTAGGTATTTCGATTTGAGTAAATTATCATAAAACTATATAGATTTAAGATGATGTATTATAAAATTATAAATTAAACAATAAATTTATCATAAAACTGCAGGTTTAAGACTAAATATCACAGCACAACATATTTAATAATAAAGTTATCATAAAACTATTGATTTTAGGGCTGAAAATCCTTAGCACTGATGTTATGTTTGAGTTATAAATGTTTAAGTTTTGTAATTAAATTGACACTAAACCTGTACTTTTGAAATAAACTTTGTTACTAAATTTGTAGTTTTGTAATACATCACCTTAAATCTATAGTCTTATGATAATTCAATTAAAGTATATGTAATTTTATAAAATTTACTCTTTCGATTTTCGTGCACATGCAGGCTTATCTCTCGGGCATCAGGAAAGGATCATGACATGCAGTTGGACTAATCTGGTTATTGGACAGACCCTGAAATTTATTATAGGACCCATTGTGATGTGCATTGCGTCCAAAATTGTTGGCCTTCACGGCGACACATTTCGGATTGCCATCTTACAGGTAGCTACTATCTAGCTAGTACTCTCTCTTATAAAAAATAAATTTAGTACAAGATATAATATATCATATTACTACTAATCTGAATAAAAGAATGTTATATTTATAATATTAGAATGTGTCATATTTTTTATTGTTTTTTATGGGACGAAGGGACGAACTTAACATTCAAATGCTGAGCAAATTTAGACATTTGTGTTCATAAAACCATCACATCAAACAGGATATGTGACTACAATAAACATTCCAACAGTACTTCTTAATTAATTACCTCTGTTCTGCTGCTTACTACAATCTTTAATTTATACATACTGCTGTGCTGATTGAACTAACTGAAAAGTGATGCACGGGACCTTCAATTTCTGTAAACTTTCTGCAGGCTGCAGTACCTCAAGCAATTACATCATTCATATTTGCGAAGGAATTTGGGCTGCATGCTGAAGTCGTTGGTACTATGTGAGATATATAATTTGATCACTGATTACTGAATATTACTAAAATTAAAGTACTTCCAATTTTGAACAAATATTTACTTTCTGTGTCCCAACTGGCTAACTTCTTAATTCATTCTGCAGGGTGATTACTGGGATGCTTCTGGCTTGGCTATTCCTGCCTCTAATCTACGCTATCTTACGGCTTACTGTGTAGAGATATTCGGACGACAGGGAGTACAGATACAGAGGTCAAAGAAAGCTGCCATATACAGTGTGCAAAATGTGTGGGAAATACTGAATGAGTGTTCATAAATTTTTGACTGATGTATGCAAATATGCACCCGAACTGAACTCTTGTTGTTTTGCTTCAAATTTTTATGCGAGTTGATTTGCATGTTTCATATTCTTGGCTCTGTGATTTATATATCCTCGAATAATATTACATTTCGCATTGTCCATGCAATCAATCAATGTTAAGTACCAGCAGTACGTACCTGACCAACAACGATTAAGCTTCAGCTTGAGCTATTCTCAGTTCTGAACAATTGTTCGTGTTGAAGAAGGATAGAGAGTTCCTATTTTATATTAAAAAATGAACCACTTTGTAAGAGAAACCAAGCCAAAATCCTTACACCTGCACGCTGCACGGTTAATTTAAGGAAAATTGATAAAACCATATGGAGAACATAACAACAAAGATACGAGGACATCACAAGTGAGACATGTCACGTTGCCAAGCTCATTAAACAACACTGGAGTTCCGGTCCGAATGAGAAGGCCCTAGATCTGCGATATTTTTCAGTCCAATCGACCACTCTCAGACTCTCTGAAAACAACAAACTGAAACTGAAGAAGCACTATAGATTATAGATTAGGGCTACATTAATAGTAATTAACATATTTTATTATCAATTAATATGTTATTGGTTTTATCTCGTTTCTTCTCATTCATCCAACCAAACAAACCAAACAAAAAAACAGGATCATCATATCTCTAAAATATGAATGGACATATTTCTTTTTTGATAGAAGTCATTTGGCGCGCTTTATTGATATGAAAACACAGTTACATCGTTCGCTAGAACGTTTAGCAAGAAGTTAGGGATTCAACCCAGTTACAAAAATTCTCTAAAATATGAATGGACATATTGATCACGAACCAAATGCACTGAACTGCATCAAAGCAGTTGGACTCGATGGAAAAGCGTCGCGGCTAGGCTGGGCCTAAGTGGGCTCTGGCCCGCATGCCTGCTATGCATCTTGCTGTTGGTTGAATGGGCTCAACTAGTCAGCGGCCCAAGAGTGCGTCCTCCTTGTAATTAAGCCATTTGGGCCATTACTATCAGTTTCAAACCCAATACGCACTTGGGCTACATTTAGAACAGGAATTAGTTCTGAACTAAAATTTCAACTGCATCACACACAATGACACAAGTCAGGAAGAAAGATTCATTCATGCACATTCTGATTCTGGAGTTGGCACCTTTTCTAAGTTTTGTTGCACATGAAACTCTGTCATTATTCCTTCAAAAAAATAATAAAAACTCTATCATTATTTTCTCTCAATTGAGTGCCAGGTTGTATGAAAACCAATTCATCTTCTTTATTTTATTCAAAAAAGGGAAGAAAAGGTTCTTTCAGAAAAAAAGAAGGAAGAAACCAACGAAGTCAGAAGCAGACTAGGCTTTGTTCGGTTACCAGCGCGCTACAGTGTTTCATCCCCGCGCACGCTTTTCAAACTACTACACGGTGAACTTTTTTGCAAAAAGTTTCTATACAAAAGTTGCTTAAAAAAATCAAATTAATCCATTTTTGAAAAAAAATTTAGCTAATACTTAATTAATCATGCGCTAATGGTCACTCCGTTTTCCGTGATCACTGTGCGCGCTGGGAACCATCTCTGCCAAACAAAGCCTAAATTAATTCCACACTGCAATCAGTGAGAAGTACTAAGGCTTTGTTCGGCACGATGCGTTCAGAACCATCTCTGCCAAACAAAGCCTAAATTAATTCCACACTGCAATCAGTGAGAAGTACTAAGGCTTTGTTCGGCACGATGCGTTCAGAACGCGCACAGTGTCGCTTAATTAATCACGCGCTAATGGCCGCTCCGTTTTCCGTGATCACTGTGCGCGCTGGGAACCATCTCTGCCAAACAAAGCCTAAATTAATTCCACACTGCAATCAGTGAGAAGTACTAAGGCTTTGTTCGGCACGATGCGTTCAGAACGCGCACAGTGTCGCACAGTGTTTTTTAAATTAATTCCACACTGCAATCAGTGAGAAGTACTAAGGCTTTGTTCGGCACGATGCGTTCAGAACGCGCACAGTGTCGCAGTGAGAAGTACTAAGGCTTTGTTAGGCACGATGCGTTCAAAACGCGCACAGTGTCGCAACGCGCACAGTGTCGCAGTGAGAAGTACTAAGGCTTTGTTAGGCACGATGCGTTCAAAACGCGCACAGTGTCGCACAGTGTCGCAATAACGCGCACAGTGTCGCAGTGAGAAGTACTAAGGCTTTGTTAGGCACGATGCGTTCAAAACGCGCACAGTGTCGCACAGTGTTTTTTCTCTCGCGCACGCTTTTCAAACTACTACACGGTGAACTTTTTTGCAAAAAGTTTCTATACAAAATTTGCTTAAAAAAATCAAATTAATCCATTTTTGAAAAAAATTTAGCTAATACTTAATTAATCACGCGCTAATGACCGCTCCGTTTTCCGTGTTTACTGTGCACGTTCTGAAAACATTCAGCCGAACAAAACCTAAAGGCCTAAAGAAAGCTACTGACTCCGTCCAAAAATATAAGATTTTTTCTATGTAACCAGTAGTACTTGCTACAAAATAATTAATAATTAAGTGGTACTCTGCTACTAGTGTCGATTTTCTGTCAGTGGGAGTACTATTTTTAGCCTGGTGGATACAACTTTGATCGACACTTGACAGATGCTCCAAGAATTGATCAAGACTGGCTGCACGTGTCTAATATACACAGCTCCAATTTAAGTTTGTTAGTTAGGGCACGATTAATGTCGTAATGAAGGCATACTTAATTTAGTCTCTCCCTGCAAAAAAAAACGTACTAATTTTAATATTCCAATTACATGCAGGGACTTGCTGAAAACAGGATAACACCGCATAGGTTATATTAATTCTTGTTTTTCAACGAAACGGTATTCCCTTTTTTCGAAAAAAAAACCATATAGAGTTAATAATGGAAATCACCTAGAAATTAATTATTATCTATAGCTGGTATCTCTACTAGCTAGCTAAGCCACTCTCTAGGCTTAATTAGTTGGTTCAGTACAGTACTATGCCCCGATGCAAAATAATTAAGGCATCGCTTGGACTGCAAGGATTTCACAGGAAATTTGAAGAAAATCTGATAGCAAATATGAACATTTCTCGAGATCAAGACATGCCTAGCTGGCTAATTGTTTATAGATTTATGGGATGTCTTCACTATTTCCTATAGTAAAAGGAAACATGACCAAATTAACTTTAAGCTGTACAAGAACCATGATTTCTCAGGTCGAGGTTCCATCTAGAAAGTGACTTTTTGAAAACAAAGATGCATTATGCATGGTCCATAGTCTTTTTGCGAATGAAACAAACAAGAAAGAAAAGCAAATAATCAAAGAAAGCCCTGGCCACGGGAAAAGTACCAGCTGGTTAATTACAGATGAGATCTAAAGCATCAGCCCCAGCCCATATAGATCATGAAAATGAAGTGGGACACACACATGCTAACTTTTTTTTTACTAATCACATTATAAAAGAGATAATCTATCATACTCAGACCACAACATCACTAATTTTCATATTGCTAATGATTGAATTTGACATCTCGATATTATAATCTTGCTAGGATTGTGCTATGTTAGGTTGATCATGTGTGGTTGGTTTCATATATGTGTTAAACTTAATTATCCTAGCTAGAAAAGCTTTAGAAAGGACTAGAAAATTAGCGTGTCTATTGGCGCGCCGAACAGTTTGTAACCCATATTTGTTATTTAGACTCTCATCATCCGTTGGTTAGCTTATCGATGGCAGCCAAAAAATAAATTTTTGAACTTAATTTTAGAGTAATTTTAGTTTTCTTTTCATAGTAGATTATTTTCGAGCACTTTCTTTTTAAACCACTACTAACATAGATATATTATCATAAATTATTTTTGTTTACTTGTAGTTTATTTTTCTATGGCTTACCAGTAATAGCTCAAACGATTAATAATATATCCTGATTAGTGGGTTTATTGTGCTATATAGACTTGTTAACTTTGAGAAATCGTTGAAGATGATGTTAGGGAAAAAGTTAGTGATGTTTGTATAAAATAAATAATTTCATATTTGAGTGATAGAATAGATTGTTTCATATGTGAGTAATAGAATAATAGAAATTGTATGTCCTAAAATAATTGTATTTTAGATTACCGATTTCTATCCATCATTTTGCATTAAAACTGCAGGAAAAACTCCGGACTACAGTTTTAATTTATGCAAATATTTTCAACGATCCTAGCAATTTCCTGTTACTAATTACTTCCATAAATCTAGTTTCCCAGTTTATTGTTTTCATTTAGTTAAATTTATTGCTTAATTTTGTTATTACACCTATAGTAGGTGTATATATAAAAAAGAATCAATGGTCATAATGTAGTCCTTGCTACCATTTGTTTTTTGCATTTAAACATAAGATATTATCACGACGAAGTTCCTTTGTTCGATTTTCATTTAACATGTAGCTAATTTTTTTAATTATGAAAAGCTAGAACTCATATTATTTTCCATCTTCTCTATCTTGCTTTTTTATTTACTTAATTTCCTTTTGCTTATTTTCTCTATTATAATGCAAGCCAAATTCTCTTTGGAGGCCTATAGAATCTAGCTATGATGTTTAAAGTTTGGAAGCCTCTAGAATCTAGATAGAATGTTTAAAGTTCGTTTTTTTCCTGGAATTTTTTTATCATATGTTCCCCTAGCCATGCCAAGTGGCCCAATCATCTTGTAGCTTCCCTGCCAGCTTTAGAAGGATAGATTTCTCATCCAGAATATATATAGGTTTTCAGCTAGGTCAATGCGCAAATGAGATATACATGGTTATGATAAAACTTTTAGGTGTTGAAAGAATACAGATTAAGTACAAAGGTCAATGTGCAAATGAGAATTACAATCCATGCAAAAGAGGATTCTCTTCTTCCACAGAGAAACAATATGCATCATTGGTTCTGTAAAGGTCACGACAACTAGCCGATTGGATGAATTAATGGGACTAATAAGCTTTAGTTTCACCAGCTCTCTCATCAAAGAGAGAAAGCTAAAAAGGCGTGCTTAGACTTGCAGGCTCCCATTTGAGCATATCTTTTTGCAAAAAGCACGCAAGAAATGAAGCAAAGGTGTTCAAGAATATGGAAACTGGCTACCAAATTCAGCATGAGTTAGTTAGGCCTTTTCTTGCACAATTTCTTGAATTGGTACACGAAGGTGGAGTGAAGATCAATTACTTAATATAATTGTGCAATAATATTTAATTACCATGAATTTATAAGAGATGATATTATATATAATGTGTCCCTTTCCATCTTATTTGTGTCTAGCAAAAAGCAGCAACATGCATTCCAAAACACTGGTTTCTGCTCCATCATGAGTGCTTCACTTGGCATTCCTATTCCTTGTGCTAATGATGTGAGCAGTACACAATACCTCTATTATAGAGTTGTATGGGATCTTGCTTTGTGCTAACTACCAAGGTGGTGATGGCCAAATCCTAGGGGGCAAGATTTCATACTTCAACTGTCCAACACTTGCTTGAAGGATTACAAAGCTGTATATCGGGCCCTTCTATCAACAAGCCATGTCTCCATTCCCTTTTTTTTGACAATGACAAGGGATTAATTATTTGTGGTAGAAAAATGCTGGATATTGTTGAAGAAAGTTGTATCTAAAGCAGGGATATTTAGTTATACCTAATGTGATATTTAATAATTTATTTTTGGCATGTCAAAAAATCCATGCAAACTTTGAAGTATCGTTCATATATAAGCTAGCAAGTTTGGCATATATTAGTTTTTCCAGATATAATATGTGAATTTCAAGGCTACTGAGTAATCCTATCCATCTATCTATATATAGTATATGTTCAGGAATTCAAACATGGGATTTGAAGTGTGATAAATTATTTATTGTATTCAATTTACACGTATTTATTTAGTTTGGATACCTATATATTCAACATTACTAAGCTCAAAACATCAAACTTGTTCTATTCAATATTTGACTACAAATCTAGGAAAGCTTAACGAACCAGCTTACAAGCCGAGCTATCTTGTTAATTAAGGCAACAAGCCTAACGAGTCGAGCCTTGATAAAACGGAGCTGGCTCATTATCCACCCTTACACATCATAGGGTTTGGGTCAACACAATGAACATATATATGTTGTTAAAATAGTAACTTAGAGAATAATTACTTTACTGTGCCAAATGCAGGGGGATAAGTACATGCATGGTTTATTATACATTCAAACTCCGATCAAATTAATGGTTTGAAAAACAATTTTCTACATGTTTGCATAGTGTCAAATAGTCGTTCGGACATGACTCGTTAATTACACAATTATATTTATCTCGTGACAGTTTTGCATGAAACAAAGAATTAAATTTACCAGAACTCCGAGAATCTTTTTTTTTTCAAATGGAACCTAAATGTTTCTTTGATTTCACGATCAAAGAATGGAGCTTTTATGTCTTATTGAATTTCTTACAAATTATATATTTTTTTATATTTATTAAATTTCAGGAGAAGCTAAATTTCAGGAGAAGATAGCTAGCTAAGCTAGCCGGAATATCCTATTAAATTGTCTCAATGTGCTAGATGACAGCATGATATTAGGGGTAGAGAAAGAGAGAGATGTGATGGCAAAGATAGTACATGGAGTACTCGCTTTCCTGCCTCCCCTTCCTATCCTTTCTGGACCCTAGCAGCTAATTGCATCTGCTAACGACCTGTAATTGCAACCAACCTATATATATTTTGACCAGTGACAGTGACTGTTCCTCCTACTTCATTCATGCATGCACATGACACTCATCATCTCTCTCCAACACCACACTGATCACTAGTCACTCAGGCAAGTACTAGCTGCATGCACCTTTCGGACACTTCAATATATTTATTCATAAGCTCATCAATGTGACTTCATGTGCAAGGGAAGCAGTTGGTGCATGAAAGGAAAGAGGAAGCAAAGGAACAAAACAGGGGTAACTTTACCCTGAAGAAATTTTTTTATAAAAGGTGAAGCATTATCTACAGTGTTTAGCCCTAATTCTAAACTAACTTCTAAACATGAACACCCACATAATTAAGGCATCTAATTATATATATTTAATTATGGTATCTCCATATATGTATAACTCAATTTCTTCTTTTAGTTATTTGCATGACATGAATCTGTAATTCTGTATACTGTATACAAGGATATGAATTTCAAGATATTTATATATATGCAAGATCAAAAGTGGAGTTGTTGTGAGAGAAAGCTTGTACATTTGGAAGAGAGAATAATGTGTCAAGGAAAAAAATATACTACCTTCAATGTGTATGTATGTATATATGTATAGTTGTGTATATATGCAATGTACTCCTCCTTTGGCAGCTGCAGCTATAGATGGGCCCCTCCCTCAATCATTCAACTTGGAAATCAAGGAAAGGCAAGGATGACACATCTTTCATCAGCTCCTCCAAGTCCCACTCTCCCATGACATTCCTGCTCATGTGCTGCTGCTGCATCTGATGCTGTTGGTGTTGGTGGTGACCCTCCCAGTAGACCATGTTGCTGCTGTTCATTAGGCTAATGCTGCTGCTGATGATCATGTTGTTGTTGTTATCATTGTTCTTGTTGCTGTTGCTGTTGTCTGTGATGTTACTGCTCAGTGTGGCTGCAGTTGTGTTGCTGCCGATGCTGCCGGTTTTATTAGGGTTGTCGTCGTTGAGTATGGTTATTTGGTGGTGTTCTTGATCTGTGGATGCTGCTATGCTGGGGTGGTCTAGTAGAGTTGACACTGCTGCGCCGAAGAGGATGCTGCTGTTGTGATGATCTCCTCCTGATCCGATGAAGCTGCTTGATCCATCCATGGCGGCGATCGCGTGGTGGTGATGGCCGGTTGATCCGTAGTAGCCTCCATGCAATAATGCGTGGTGAGAATGAGATGAGCCTTGCTTGATAGAGATGGAATGGTCGTGGAACAACGGCGGCGGCGGCGTGTCAACGCCGCAGACTTGGTCGGGGAGGGGGAGGAGGCCGCCGTAGCTTCTCCCCGCCGCCGCCATTATCGACGACCGGCTCTGCATCGACGAGGAAGATGACGACGACGACGAGGAATCCACCCACATGCTCTTCATGGCAGTGGTTGTCCCGACGACGACGTCGTCTGGGCAAGCAGCGGCGAGGTCGAGCTGGCTGCCGGCGGTGGCGGCGGCGTCGACGACGGCGCCGAGCTTGTGCTCCGGCGGGGAGGCGCAGTCGGTGGTGGCCGGAGACGCGGACGCGGACGCCGAGGAGGAGGTCTTGAGGCGCTTCTTGATGGTGGAGTTCCAGAAGTTCTTGATCTCGTTGTCGGTGCGCCCCGGCAGCCGGGCAGCGATCTGAGACCACCTGCAATAATTCCATGCATCGTCGTAGTACGGTAGATTTTTCATCAGTAAGCAAACGAGATGTTCCTGTCAAGAATTATTAGTGAAGCTATGGTTTGTACGTACAAATGATGATTAATTAAAGAAAAGGTTAATTAGCTGAACATATGTCAATGCGTTTTAATTAATCTTCTTTTTGATGCATGCATAAAGGCTAAGCATGACCACAAATTAAATATCTAGTATTTACTTCTTAAAAAATATGATATATATATATATATATATATATATATATATATATATATATTCACTTCTTTTTAAGTTACTCATGATTGTTATAGCTTTGTACTACTAAAAAGTCAAACATTTCTAACTTTGATCATTAAATCCTTTAAAAATTTATTTTTATAATATATAATTCATATGTTGTTAAACTATACGTATGGATTTTTAGAAATTGATAGTCAAAGTTATGAATATTTGACTCTACACAAAGATAAAACAAAAGGCTTTATTTTTTTGCGAGGTAAAACGAAAAGCATTTTGAAACAGAAAGAATAGTATTTTTTGACCGAGTGCATATATAGTTAGGTTAGTTTTACATGTGAGCAAGTACGTAGAGGTAATTAATCGATCCATGTCGTAATCTCATTTCTGGTAAGACAAGGATTAATCAATAATTATGGATGATTGGATCCGACGAATATGCATATGTCTTGCAGGGTTAGAACGTATACACAAGTATGAAGTATCCCTTTCAGTGTCTTTTAGGGCAACTTTAGTTTCTACGTTACATATATAAATCAGTTTTGTAATCATGCATGGTGTACTATATTTCATGCAAAATTATGCAGAAGAAAAAAGAATTAATCAAGAAATATTTTGATTGATATATCCAGGACTCATCAAGTCTCATATATATTGAGACATGAGAGATTGATCAAAACCTAATGTATTTTGATCAATATGTGACATCATACATATGTCTGTATATATATTGGTACAGATAGCTCTATTAAATATATTAACTTAGGTCACATATTATAAATGTATATATATGCATGCATGTTTATATGCACGTCCACGTTTTGACGTGATCAGTAATGCTTCAGCTGTAGAATACGGAAATTGTACGCTCACGGCAGATCTACCTGAGACAGTTGTGAACTAGCTAGGACAGTGTACATGGAAAAAAATATCGTACTATCTCCGTCCCAAAATATAAAAAATTTTAAATGAACGTGACACATCCTAGTATTACGAATCTGAACAAATCTGTTTAGACATCCTAATATTATGAATCTGAACAAGTCTGTTTAAATTTGTAGTACTAGGATAAGTCACATTTATCCAAAATCTCTTATATTTTGAGACGGAGGGAGTACGACGTATTGTGTCAAATTCACGTAATCTCTTATATACTAATTTAGTTTGTGTATATGCATGGATGCATGTGTAGATCAGAGCACCATATATAATAAAAAGGACTATATCTAAAAAACTAAACAAAAATCAACACCATCTCATAAAAGAAAAAGAAGGAAAACAATACACCAAAAGATAAAGATAAAAAAATGCATGGTTAAGATTTAACAACGCATGCTATTAATCCCCAACGGTATATCTTTTAACTGCGAGAAATTCATTGAAGATTATGCTACATTACTTGTTAGCCCTAGCCAACAAAATAGAACAGCTAGCATTCCAAATGACAAAAACAAATTAAGTAGAAACCACAAAACACTGTGAAAAAAAGAGTCAAGAAAAAAAAACCGACGAGAACGATCGAACACACAACTAATATAACCCACATTACATAGACAACGAACCAACCAACTAATTAATCTCCTAATTAAGCCTCACTACAGGGAGAGAGCTTGCTTAATTATCGTAATTAAGTATTAGCTAGGTATACTACCTGTTGCCGAGGATGGCGTGGAGGTTGACGATGAGGTCCTCCTCCTGCGGCGAGAAGGCGCCGCGCTTGAGGTCGGGCCGGAGGTAGTTGATCCACCGGAGGCGGCAGCTCTTGCCGCAGCGCTGCAGCCCGGCGTTCCTCGCCACGTCGCTCCACGACCCTTGCCCGCTCCGCAGCATGTACGCCACCAGCTTCTCGTCCTCCTCCGGCGACCACAGCCCCTTCCGAACCTTCGCCGCCGGCGCCGGCGCCGCCGCATTGTGGCCTCCCACCACACCGTTCAACGCCACCGCGCCGCCGCCCTTCGCCGCCCCGCCACAATCCGGCTTCCTCATTGTCGCCGCCGATGAATGGATGATCTTGTTGCGACTTTGATCAAGTGTGGTATGTAGATATATATATGTATATATAACTAGCTAGAGAGAAATGGACATGAGTGTGAGGTATATATATATATCAAGTGTACATGTGTTCTTGTTTGTGTGGAGTGATGAGGAGCTTGGAATGGAGGTGAGAGGAAGAAGAAGAGGAGGGGAGGAAGGGAAGGGGATGATATGATGGTGATGGCGATGGGTGCGTGTGTGTGCTTTGCTTAGAAACTGGACAAGTAGATGGAGAGCAAAGAAGAGAGAAAATAAAGGTTCTAAATGCTAGGTTCACACGCATAGGTCATCTAGGCATGTGGCTTCTATATATGTAGGATGCCTTTGTGTATAAGCCATTGCGTTTTTCTTTTTCTTTTTCTTTTTATCTCAAATGTGTAATTCATATACTTTCTATATGAGAAAATTAATGTTTTTAACACGAGGGATTTTATACTGTTTGAGACAATAAGGCGATACCAAGAGATACATATATTTTTTTTACAAGAAACCAAAATTTACACTACTAAAATCTGGTACCGTAAAAATCACTCTTTGCATTGCAGAAAATTTTAGCACCATGATAAGAAATTCATATGGAAGCGCTAACTAGTGCATGGGACATTAGCAATACACCGTCCCGAGGAAGCGCTAATTACGATCATATTTAGGATTACTGAGTATGTCTGTTACATTAAAACTAATATGCACTAAAAGGCATGTTGTATACAGTGACATGCTTAGATCAATAAATAAATGTGACCCTTTATTCGTGTTTATGGTAAGTCATAAGACTATATAGGCATCTTCAAATAAATTCTACATAATGAAAGAAGCAACTACTTATACATACAAATTATTGAGCACTGCTATACGTACAATAAAACTTCTTACGATCAAAGTACGATACTTTGTAGTCTCTAGTGTATACAACAAATATGGAGCTCAAAGTGTTTCCACCCAATCAATAATCATGCATGGTCGGATAGTATCAAAATCGTACAAATTTCATCGTACGCATAGTAATTTTCCAAATTATTTGTTTCTATAGTCTGTATGACTTCAATGTACACATAACCGCACAATTCAGTATATACGTTGTCGTACTACGGTGTAGCTGGTATGTGTGAACCAACCATTTTCCATGGTCTTTCAAGGAGAGATAGGAGAGAGAGAGAGAGATAGAGCTCTAGTCTTCTTGTCTTTGACTCCAGCTCTTGTTGTCCTTTTCCATTTCTCACTTCCCTTGAGCCAGAAGGTTATCATGGCCACCTGAGGGGCAGGGAGATCAGTTGAGGGGACAGAGATATGTGCATATACATACATGCCCCTGTGGGGTTGTTTTGCAATGAAGCATAGACATAGAGAGAGCTATTAGCTATAGGTCACATAATTGCTTGGAGTTCACATAATCCTGGCCCATCATCTAGCTATCTCTCTCCTTTAATTTTCTTCTCTCTCTTTTCATGTCCCTCTCACACAGCTTCCAAATGCCATAAAAAATCATCATCATCATCATCATCCACACACAGAGAGCCAGGGGCATATCAAAACAGTCCCTATTGTATGCTGCATGCAATAACAGATCGATCGATCGATCGATGGAAGCTGCTGCAGTAAGCTGCAAAACATGCATGCGTGGAAGCCTTTGCATGGAGTGTACGTCTGGCATGCTGGCCCCTCTCTATCTCCTCTTCCTCTCCAAGTCTCTCTCTCTCTCTCTCTACTCTCTCTCATCCCGAAAAGAATTTAGTTAAAATCGTTGAAATTAGAAAGCAAAGGAGATAAAGTTACATGCATGCATGTATGGATTATGTAGAGCTAGCTTGCAACTTTGCAAGTAGGTGTAGATAGTACTACTAGTATACATGTATGGTTGTGATTCTCGAAAGATTTTGTTGTCCACTTGTCATGCGTGAAATCGAAGTACACATACTACAGCGTGCAATGTGAATTACGGGGCCCACCTGTCAATTGTCACTTATTAAAAGAAGTATGGTTACAGCTTAGATATGATCAAATTAAGGGACTCGTGCCAACAATTTGGTCATGTAGCTAGTGTCCTGGGATGGGCGTGTGTAGTCAGGTTTCACTTACCGTGTGCAAGAGTTTATTTCACCGCCACCCGGCGTTATGAAGGATATCGCGTAAAATTCATCTTTAAAATTTTAAATTCAAAATTTTCAACATCCCTAGGCCGATCAGTCAAGGTAACCGTGTCGCGGTATGCTTTTTAGAAAAATAAAATAAAATTGCAAAATGGTTGAGGAAACTTGTAAAACATTTTATAAAAATATTTTGTGTACTGAGAGATTGAATGAGGGAGAAATAAAATATTTTTTTCCCTTTCCTGGGCTTAAATGGGCTTTGTGACCTTTTTTCCTGTTTTCTATTTCCACATCAGTTTGGATCGAAAAAATGAAGTTAACTTTGTGTTTTTCACACAAGGTTTTCACCAGATAGCACTAGAAATTATGTATTACTTGTATTTTTTTTAATATTTTCATTATTTTTATAAATTATATTTCAATTTCAAACAAATTTCCCCAAACCATACTGGTACAATTACACTTACCGTGGCCGTACGGTAAAAGCGGTAACTGTAACCGCCGAGAAGGAAAACCCTTGGCAGATCCACGGATACTTAGTTGATCATTTACATTGTTGAAAAATAAGATCAGTTTATTTAGTTGATCTAGCTAGAGTGAATCAATTAATTGTTACCGGCGGATATGTCGGCGCCGGTCTCTAACAATGCTACATGGAGGAAACTAGATTTATGTATTTTTTTAGTAATAAATTCAAAGCTACAAGTTTATACATTTTTTCATTAACAAATCGGCGTGCATGCTTTGGGTGATAAGTTTGGTATTTTGTTCATCCTGTTTGATCTATCATATCACAAGTTTTTTTCATGCATTTTACTCCGGTTGAAAATGATTTAAAGGAATGATGCCTCAAACCGAAGCATTTCTGTTTCCTCGTGAGAGAACACAATTATTCTTATATATCCAGCAATTTTCCACTAAAAACGGAGGCTTTTCAGTTTATCTGGAAAAACAATGGGACCAGAAATGAGAGTGACACCCAATATTAGATTGTGACACAATATAGTAAGTAATTAAAACTTTAAAAGGATTTCAAAGCACGTGATCCTCACAGATCGAGTTGTCTAGCCTGGTGAAGCACATGGGTATAATTTTAACTCTTAATTATCATTCAAACAATGATTTATATATCCTCTGAAATATAGCAGTATCACGCAATATATGTGCGTGTTATGATGTTACTTATATTTATTTTAATTTGCAGATTGGTTATGATCTCTAGACCATTGCAATGCATGATGTTGTCATCAGGCATGTGGCTAATCGTGTCCACAAACATGATTACTATATCAAAGGTATACTTTATATACATACCTGCAGCTAATCGCATTTTGATCTTCTATCTTCACCTGAACAATGCTTTAATATTAGACTCCATAAACAATGCACTAAATATTTCATCGCAAACACTAAATAAATGATTTTAATGAAATATATTAGACTCCATGAATTGACGGATCAAGAGTCTAGACATTTTCCCCATTTTTCCAGAGCACTACATGGACAAAACTGAAGCACATCTTTCAGATTCATTTTTCCTTTTGCATATTTCATTTCAATGGTCAATTGGGTTCAAATGTTCAGTTCTTTACGTTGGGCCTAATGCAATGCAACCAGCCCAATCTATCCTCCTCTTTCCTAATCTTTTCTCAGCCCAGGCCCAACCCCATGGCTTGACTATGATTTGTAGATCTGATCGAATTCCTCTCTTGTAGATCCAGTCGTCCTTTCTTTTTCCTTTTCTTCTTGTGCACAGGTCTTGTAGGTCAAACCATTGATCAATGTAAAATAGTAGTAAAAAGGAACTAAAATTCTTCGAGAAAGACAGTAGTATTCCGTAGATGAAAAAGGAGGAAAATAGAAAGAAGAAACTAGGCTCTGACAGAATAATGCGGTTAGCAAAAAAAAAAAAAAGAAGAAGAAGAAATCAGAATTAATAATTCTTGTTTCGGTACAGTGCCCATAGAAATCAGATTATGTCAGAAGTAACATGCAGTTTGTTCCACCTTCTTCTTGCTTCTTAAAACTATATATGATATTTCTTGCATCTAGCTAGAAGATTTTTGTTGCGTATCTTTATGATTGGAAACGTGTAGGCATGCATACAAAAGTATCTTCTTATGCTCCAACAAAACATTATTTGCCATCCGAATCAGTTTAACAGTTTTACAAACATTAATCGCAGTTTAGCTACCGTTGTATAGAAAAATTACTGAAGTACAGATGTTACAATGATAAGAAAAAAAAAGGTTTACTCCCCACAGAGTTTTTAGGAACGTGTGTTTACTTAAATTATACACACTTATTTCTACACCACTCTCTGCAGTGATCAAATTAGCCTCTGCTTTGTTTTGTCAGCAACCGTGTTTTGATAATTCAATTGGTGTAGAGATATATTGTGTTTAATTTCTGCACTGTATCAATTGTATCTGCTGCTAATGCATAATATCAAATATATATATATAGTTGCTCAGCAATCAACCTTGCAAACTTCGTTTTTCCCTTTTGTCTGTTTTGGCCAAAACTGTCTGGATTCTATACCGACGCCATTTTCAGGCAGGCCAATTTAATTAGCACCACAAAATTGATGAAACGAACACTTAATTGAGCAGGCCAAAAATATACCCCTGCCAAAAAGTAGAAATTAAGAAAAAAAATGCATCTTTGTCGACCAAATTAAGTAAACAACAATCAATCACAAGCTAGCTCCATCCATGTCGCTGCTCTTCTACTATATACATGTTCAGAGTTCAGACTTAAGATCCTAATGACAGCATACAGAGGTATTATCTTTTCAAGCTGTCCAACAAAAATGATCAGAGGCAATGCAACTTCGGACTATTCCCATTTCCCCAAGTTAGATAATTAATGGTTCACATCCTTCAGCTAATCTGGTTCAGTGTGCGATTGTGACAAAAATTGTCCGTAGTACGAATTTGTGTAATATGAATGTTCTGGCAGGTTCTTGAGAGGATCATGGACTAATGAACAAAATCAATTTATACTTGCACTCGAGATTCAGATCTGTCCAGCTAAGCATGTCCATTTGTTAAACAGACCCTTGATGGTAAATTATACAGCTATAACAAGAACACACATTTGCTCCATGCATGCTGCAGAGGCTGGGATTTTTTTTCCATTATCCAAAAATTTGCTCCATGCATGCGTATGCAAGACCAATAGACTATCAAATACAGTATCATCACTTACAAAGTAGTAGTAGTACAATTATGTTAAGCACATTTTGCCATCTGCTGCTACTTCCTAAACCAATACCAATGCCATGTAATCAAACGTATAAAATCTCCAAATTAGAAATAACAACCGCACCAATTTCACGAAGCAACTTTATAATAAATGGCTATAGCTTCATAAAGTAAAGACCGAATGTTATTCTACTATTAAAAGAAACATCAGCTCCTCCAAGGTAAGCTCCTTTCCACTCCCAATTCAGTTCATGATTTCATCGCTACAAACAACTGAATCCAAACAACATACATTTCTTCAGAACCAGACACGTCTCTCTTGCCAAGTCTGAAGATTTCCTCTGCTTTTCTTTTCCTCTGAAAGTTCAGAGGGAGAACGGACGGCCAGGAGGCGTCGGCGCCCAATCCTGTCCCCACCGGGTGGATCTCCACCGCTCGTCGTCTCGTCTCAGCCACAATCACAAGGACGCACACATGGATGGCCACTACTGCAATTTCAAGGCTACATGTATGGGACCCAGCCTCTTGGGTGTGTTCTTTTGGCTGGACCCGGTCTGTAGGCTGAGACTGGGCAGCTGTTTTTTTTTCTTCTCTCAATGAACACTTGTGACATCCTACTTGTTGTTTAGAAAAAAAAAAGTTTTCATTTACTTGAAAAAATAAGTTGGTGTTCATAGTTGATGCTTTTAATTTGTGTAGAAGATATAATATATATATATATATATATATATATATATATATATTTATGTGTGTGTAGCACTCCTCACAACCTCTTTTGTCTTCTCACTTGAAGAGTAATTTTTTTACTCACGCTGCTCCAACAGCCAACCCACTTCACCCTACCCTATCCCCCTTGTCATTAGTAATTTTTTTATTATCCCGAACTACCTCCATTTTTCACCTATATGGATCAATTGATCAGCATATGGGGAGTAATCTTTTTACTTTCATCTTGACATCATATATATATATATATATATATATATATCGCTAGATAGCCATTTTATCGCTCCCACTTTTTTCATCCAATTGATATGGATCTGGCAACAATATGGGGAGAGCAGCGACGGGATGGTGGTGGCTCCTCGACGTCGACAGCAAGTTTCACTTTTTTCTTTTTTTTTTATTTTTTACAACGGTGAGGAGGCTGCCCCGACGGTGGCATGGTGTTGTCCATTCTAAGAAATCAATCGTGGTGCTGCAGTGTCTGCAGTGTCGTTGTCTGGAATCTTTCGCTTGCCAATCTGGAAGTTATTGGCTCCTGTTTGCCGATTGGGATGTTACCGAGAGCCGTCCATGGTCATTTGTGTTTCTTTTGTAATTTGTTCATCGTGCGTAAATTTTTTATCTATGTGCTTCACTGTATGATGTTAGAACAATACGTACTAATTAACATTCACATATCAGTGTATCAAAGTGAAGTCAAAAAATTACTATTGATAATTTTGTGGAGTAAAAAATTGCAATTCACGTGATATGTTGGAAAAAAATTAAATGATGAAAGCTGAAGTTATACGTATTGATAAAAAAATCACTGCACGATGAATATGAAGTGATTCGTGTTAGTAAAAAAAAAACTAAATCATGAATATTGAAAGATGATTACAGGATTGATATGAGATTTGAACTTTGACCGTACCTAAAAAGTTTTTTCAAGAATTTGTGCTAGATTTTTACATAGAGACATGATCTATCCCATATTTACAGGTAGTAAGTTTTTAATGAATAAAAGTCATGAGAGTATAATTTTTCAACTTGATGAGGATGGAGGTCACATGGTGAGTAAAAAAATTACGGACTTGGATACTACTTCACACGATCCTTTTTTTCCGGAACTAATAAGCTGCACTGGCGTTATTTTTGGATCGAGACTGTGGAGTGTGGAGTCCGTTCGTTATTCACGTCACCACGAAAGTTAGCACGAATTAATTCTTTGAGTTTTTTTAACTATCACAATTTCTAACCTTATCACAAGAAAATAATTTGTGCCACCTAAACTCCCTATGTAACAAAAAGCAATAAATAAATTACCACTACTCTATTTTATTCTTAAATGAAAGTAAAATTATCACTAACATAAACATCATGACAAGTAAGACTCAGAGTAATTTTTTAACTTATAACCATTGGCGGAGATGAGGCAGTAATTATTTTAAAATTAACTTATAACCATTGGCGGAGATGAGACAGTAATTATTTTACTCAGCCTTCACTAGGAGTGGTGTACAAGCAAATTAGAGGAGAGATGAGCCAGTGATTTTTTTACTTGCCATACAAAAAAAATAGTATTTCTTTACTCACTAAACGTTTAACATGACCAGATGAGTAATTTTTTAACTCGGGACAAATGGGATGGGAAAAGCCTTTGCAAGCGGTGATAACATTAAAAGCGGTCTAGGACGCTAAAAAACGAAAATCACGAGCCGCGGGCTGCATGCTCGCTGTTATTCGCGTCATGGCGCTGCCTAGCGTGCACCGCTCTACGTAACGTCACCATATATATATATATATATATATAGACACACACACGTGGATAGAACTGTAAGCAGTAACAGAGCCAACGACATCGTAGAGCATATGTGATAGAGAACGTTTTCTGGTTGCCGGTTTTATTTCCACATGCATTATCAATACTTGATACAGTTTTGACACCAGTGATTACCATCGAGTCTAATCATGTTTAACTATTGAAGAGGCTCCAATACCCTTCCTCCACAAAATCAAAAGAACTTGTCTATACGTTTTACTTAGGGAAGAGAATGATTAACTTGATCAATTCATTTTGAAAAAAAGTCCAAATCCCTCCCTCCCCCAAAATTTTAGATGGAAGTTTATCTAGCATCCTGAACTTTAAAAAAACATAGATATCCAACCTCCAAACTTTGCAATACCATCCAGATTACGTCCTAAGGTGATTTTGATGGTGGTTTTGCATATTTTGGTAGCTTAAATGAACAACTTTGAATAGAGTAAATTTTAGAAAACCCCACATTTTATGGTCTAAGTTAAAACATAGGTATTATGACGTGCGGCACATAACAATAGGTTTATGATCTAAATGTTTCATAAAGCCCATCTTTATTGAAATATTGATTAATTTCAGCATATCTTAAACATTTTCTAAAAAGTAGTGAAGATTTAAACTATCAATCTAAGTCAAGAACTTAATAATTAAAAATTTCATATACACTCTACGTATTAAAATTCTAAGTAAATCCGCGCTCAAAATGTATAAGGGTGGGGTTTTGTGAAACTTGAGAACCATAATACTTGGGGTTAGGTGATGCATGTCATAATCTATGGTTTTCTGTAATTTTTATCATAAAACATGAGGTTATCTGAAATTTACTCTAACTAAAATAACACATTTGCATATCATCAATTGAAAGTTATCAATTTATCCTTATATGATGATACCATACACTTGTTTGTAAGTGAGAGTTAATAAGGGTTAAAAGAAAAATTTTAAGTTGAGATTTTAATATATATATATATATATATATATATATATATATATATATATATATATATATATATATATATATATATATATATATATATGTCCAATGTGTATACAAATTAGATAAAACCATTATGTAAAATCACTTTAGAGGTTATACAAATAGTATCATAAAGTTTAGAAAGTTTAGAGTGTTATACGGACTTCCAATTAAAATTTAGGGAATATTTGGACATTTCCCATTCATTTTCGAATAGCATTTTCACTTTTGGTTTTCGCGGATCTCCAGATATCATCTGGTATTAGTCCCTCCCTGACCATGTCATGTCTCATCCTACTATCATATAATCTTTTCGTTCTTAAATTAAACATATACAACTTCATTGTCACTATACTCCTAAATCCTAAATATTTCAAAAGAACTCAAGAAACACACACAATGCAGATTTTGGTCCTGTTTAAAGGACCTTAAGATTTTGAGAAGCTAACTGGTGAGAATCTAAAAAAACTGAAAAACCTAACTTCTGACATCTAAATTATTTTTTGAATTTTACAACTACAGTTTTTAAAAATCTGAATAAAAATATAAACTATCTAAAAGAGTTTTTAACAGTTAAAAATTTTTTTTGGAAGAAACTGTCGCTGCCAAAAGCTTTTGAAACAGACCGTTTGTAAGAGTGAGTGGTGAGTGGAGCGGTGGTGCGCTGACGCCTGACGGCCGCTTCCACGGTTGGTCCACGAACACCGGGTGCACGCAGTCCACCAACCTCCCATCCGATACGCCCAATGCCACGCCATCCTCACCGTCCATCCACTTGACTTAACCCCCACCTCCTCTCTCCCATCTCCTCCATTTCCTCACCCCTCCGCCGCCGCCGCCATGGCCGCCTCCTCCGCCACCTCCGCCGCCGCCGCCATGGCCGCCTCCTCCGCCACCTCCGCCGCCGCCGCGCCCCTCACCTGCCACCACCTCGGCCTCCGCCTCCGCCCTCGCCTCCCCTCCCTCCCCCTCCGCCCCCTCTCCCCCTCCCCCTCCCTCTCCCTCTCCCGTCCCACCCCGGTGACCCCAGCTCCTCCTCGCCGCGTCGTACATGCCTCCGCCTCCGCGGCGACTGCTCCGGCGTCGTCGCCGCCGCCGAAGCCGGCGCTGCAGGGGGCGGCAATCAAGCCGCTGGTGGCGACCATCGCGACGGGGGTGCTGATATGGCTGATCCCACCGCCCGCGGGCGTCGCGCGCAACGCGTGGCAGCTGCTGTCCATCTTCCTCGCCACCATCGTCGGGATCATCTCCCAACCGCTCCCGCTCGGCGCCGTCGCGCTGCTCGGCCTGGGAGCCGCTGTGCTCACCCGGACGCTCACGTTCGCCGCGGCGTTCTCGGCGTTCGGCGACCCGATCCCGTGGCTCATCGCGCTGGCTTTCTTCTTCGCGCGTGGCTTCATCAAGACCGGCTTGGGTAGCCGCGTCGCCTACGCCTTCGTCTCCGCCTTCGGTGGCTCGTCCCTCGGCCTCGGCTACGCGCTCGTCTTCGCCGAGGCGCTGCTGGCGCCGGCCATCCCGTCCGTCTCGGCGCGCGCCGGCGGCATCTTCCTCCCGCTCGTCAAGTCGCTCTGCGAGGCGTGTGGGTCGCGCGCCGGCGACGGCACGGAGAGGAAGCTCGGGTCGTGGCTGATGCTCACGTGCTTCCAGACGTCGGTGATTTCTTCGGCGATGTTCCTCACCGCCATGGCGGCAAACCCGCTGGCGGCGAACCTGACGGCCGGGACGATCGGGCAGGGGATCGGGTGGACGCTGTGGGCGAAGGCTGCCATTGTGCCGGGCTTGCTGTCTCTGGTGTTTGTGCCGTTGATATTGTACCTGATCTACCCGCCGGAGGTGAAGACCAGCCCCGACGCACCGCGGCTGGCGAAGGAGCGGTTGGAGAAGATGGGGCCTATGAGCAAGGAGGAGAAGATCATGGCTGGGACGCTGTTCCTCACGGTATGATGAGATATTTAGCTATTTCCTTTCGTTCTACCAGTTTTGCTCAGAAAGTAACAATTACTAGTATTATATTATTGTTCTGCTGCTTTTGGGGTATCAGGTGGGATCTAACTCCTAAATTTAAAACTCCACGAGTTGGCTCCTAAATTTAACTTCACAAGTTGGGTCTGGAGTGCTCCTAAATTTAACTCCACGAGTTGGGTCTGAAGTGCAGCAGTAGAGCAGCCATAGTTGCAGAGCAGCCTAAACCCAGCTCAACCTCTTTAGTTCATTTTATGCTCCAGCCTGCTCCACTCCCTTTGTAGGTAGAGCTGAAACTGTTTGGCTATGTTCCCAAACAGGCCCTCAATATCAGTAGTCTAGCAAAGTGTACTATATGTGTAGTAGGTGTTTATGATTTTGAGTACAAAGATGTTGCCTGTGGGGTACTAGGATTCTTATAAAGGATTGGTATTAAAGGAGTGAGCTGTTCGGAAATGGAGATTTCCATGAATCTGGTGTTTGTGCCCTCATTTTAGCAATGGTCTTGTCTGGGATTAGTACAGAGAGGTAGGGGCTGGTAATTGTTATTTAGTTATCCATGAGATTTGGATCATTATTGTGCTCCGACTGGCCTATGTAGAATTACTATGTGATTTCACTTAAAGGCTTACACTAATTTACATTATCAGTGAATGAATAGCAAAGGTACCAGTTTGTGGTTTCTTTTGCGAAGCTTAAAGTCATTTTTTAGGAGAACCCTACAGTGGTTTGCAATTGGGTCACCTTATTACTGTGAAACACGTTATTTTGTAAAAGATAAGAAGTGGTAAACCCAGTAACAACTTGTTTGTATACCTCTACATTCTTGCATCATCTTGTTTGCCTCCAACTTGAATAAAAACTGAGCTTTTTCCTCGCTGAACATTGCCATCTTGCCAACAGGTTGGTCTTTGGATCTTCGGTGGAATGCTGAATGTGGATGCAGTGTCTGCTGCAATTCTTGGCCTTTCTGTCCTCCTGATTTCTGGAGTTGTTACATGGAAAGAGTGTTTGGGGGAGGCTGTAGCGTGGGATACCCTTACATGGTTTGCTGCTCTTATTGCAATGGCTGGATACCTCAACAAATACGGGTTGATCTCTTGGTTCAGTGAGACTGTTGTGAAGGTATGTCCCTCCCCCTCATGTAACAATATCTCTTGACTTATCAGGTCAAATCGTATCAAGTGATCTGCTTTATGCTTGTAAGGATTTTATGATCAGTAAGTTATGTGAGTATAACTAACTGCTAAGCATATTATAAACATTGAGCATGATGACTTAATTCTCCACAATATGTTAGTTCCTAGCAATTCAAAATCAAAGCAATTTATTTTTTCATCACATCAGATATTAAATTTCTAGAATAATCTTTCTAGTTTATCCTTCTTTAGAAATGAGGAGCAACTTATACTGCTGTTTGTTCATACTGAAACAAGAACAGTGTCAATAGTATGGATAGGCTGGCAATCATGCTATGTTAGGGAGGTGTTTATAAAATTGTTAAATTTGAAGAGATCTTAAAATGAATGGCCCTCGTGGTTATCATTGTTAAGCTTGAAACAAAGGGCACTAGCTAGATAAATGAGACGAGCACTTTAAATGTTTAATATTGTTCTCACTTGATATTCCGCTAGTTTTGTTTCTTCTAACTCGAGCTCTGCAAATATATTAGGATAGAAGTGTTCTCTCAATGTCTTTCCTGATTTCCTATACTGACCATTGTTGTGTTTTATGCTCAGTTTGTTGGTGGTCTTGGTCTCTCATGGCAACTATCATTCGGTGTCTTGGTGCTGCTGTACTTCTACTCCCACTATTTCTTTGCCAGTGGCGCAGCACACATTGGAGCAATGTTCACTGCATTTTTGTCAGTGTCCAGCGCCTTGGGCACTCCTCCTCTAATCGCTGCCATGGTTCTTTCATTCCTCTCGAACATCATGGGTGGACTCACTCACTATGGAATTGGGTCTGCTCCTGTCTTCTACGGTGCTGGTTATGTTCCACTGGCTCAGTGGTGGGGGTACGGATTTGTCATTTCCGTCGTTAACATCATAATCTGGCTTGGTGCTGGAGGCTTCTGGTGGAAGATGATCGGCTTGTGGTGAGGAGCAAAGTAAATGCAGGTTTTTCGTTTCTATTTCGGTAGAAGACTGAAAGAAAACTAGCTGAAATTGCGGTGGCACAGGTACAGCCGTCCGCAAATTTTGTCGACATGATTGCAACCAGCAACCCATTCTTTTAGTTTGTACCAATACATTTGTTTCATCCTTGGGTTCTAACTGTTAATTGCAAAGCCTGGGCGCAGTTTTACTGGCAACAGTTGGTATGTTGAATGGATCTTAGTGATCTTAATCTGCAGATTGTCACCCTTGCGCCTCTGTTATGATCAGAATTGATTGCATTGTGTTCTTAAACTTAATCGCTATCTGTTTTCTGCACTACACAGTCCATCTCCTAGCTTATATCTGCAGGTTGCTTGGTTTCCAAAAAGGTTACAGTATCACAGAAACCATCTTACTCATTCCAGCTAAACAATTTGTTCTGAGATTTTATTTTGGAGAAGCCTTTGTTCTTGTTCTTTGCCATCTTTTACCGAAATTCAAGTTCAAAATGGTGAATTTCGCTCAAGTTTTGTACCTGACGTCTACTGGCGTAGCTTGCCTGAACATGGGCAGCTTGTGCCTGACTTTCTCCGGTGTCTCAACTCTGAAGATGCCAACCGAGTGCTCCATCCAACTGAAAAGAACATCTAGTTAATCGTCGTCTTGTGTTAGTCATAGATAACATCGAAAGCCACTTTACAAGCAAAACTTGCAGAAGGTCAGCACGAGTAGCTGTCTGTGGGCCCTTTGCCTCTGGAAATGCCGCTGGCCCCACCCTCAGTGACACAGGTTCCAAAGTTGGCACAGTACCCTTAGAGCTATCTCCAAAAGAGACCCAAACAGGTTCCTAAAAAATAAATTTTAGAATTTTGATTAAAATCAGGCCTCCAACAGATTTCTAGCCATGGTTCCAAAATTTACCCACACCTAAAATCATTGCTAATCCCACCTAGGATTTGGGAACATGTATGCCCTCTCAATCAATCACATGAATCACAAATTTTTATTCATCCGTGCCAATTTCTTTTCTATTGGCGTCATTTTTTTCCATCTGCTTCTTTTTTCCCTTTTCCTGCCATCATCTTTTTTCTCTCACTAGCTACAAGGTGGACGATGCGCACATGCTGTCTTCATCTCCTCGCCTAGGGTTTTTCCACGGGGTCTCGCACTGCCAATCCTCCATCCAGGGAAGGTCGTCTCCTCCATGTAGGCTAGGGTGTCACCTTCCCTCCATCCAATGCACTGGCTGCTCTTCATCCGGTGAGCGAGGATCGACAGGAGAAAATCCTAACTTGTTACCTGCAAATTGATGACATGCTCATGTAGAGGATCAGCTAGACCTTCCTTTTTTCATAGATTAGGGGCAAAATCTTCCATCAATACCACCATGATCGGTGGCGATAGTAGGAGCCAGCGTCGTCGCAGTGATCTGATCCCTAATCACCATGCGTTTGTTAAAGAAAACGATCGGCAACAACCATGGGCCCATCCAATCCTACGTGGTCTCAACCAACTAATTTGTTGATCCTATTTTAGGCATCTCTTGGAGATGGTACATATTTTTTGGTCTAAATTTTTTTAGAATGATCCCAATCCATAGGTTTTAGGAACTAACTTGGGTCTCACTTGGAGATGCTCTTAGAAAACATATCCAATATCAAAGTTTGTGGGGGGAATAAAATGAACAACACTACCTCCTTGGCTCCTTGACCCCTATGATATGAAACCTCTAATGAAAAAAAAAGTATTTTACAGATACATCACTCACGTGATTTTAGGAGAAACTGTGTAAATTTTTATCCTTCAGATCTGCTTCAATAGTCATGATTTGGCTTCATCTTTAATGAACCCTAACAAAGGACCTATGGATTAGGTTTTTGGGTTGAGGGTAGGAGTGGAAGGGGATTTTGGAGCGGGAAAGTGGGAGGTGTTCTTGAGCTTAGTGGGATTGCTAGGGCGGGGTGATGGCGGCGGGTCGGTGCCATCTTAGCCATGGGAGAAAAGGAGAATGGGTGGATCAGTGTTGGTGGCGGGTGAAGCTCGTCATTGGAGTACATAGGAGGTGGGGCGACGTGGGAGCCAGAGACAGGAAAGAAGGCAAGAGTGAGGCCTTTGCTGTCACTTGGAGAGAGGAAGGAGAGTGAGGGGGTAGGAATGGAGGAAGCTGGTCTGTTGGGCCTCGCCAGTGCCATTGGTGACAAGGCGCCGGCGAGGCCAGGGGTGGCTCATTGGGGGCAAAGAGGTGGTGACAACTGAGGAGGCGAGGAGATTCAGTGTTGAGCGGCGGCAGCAGGAGGAAGAAAATGGGGGTTAGGGTTAGAGGGACATGCACAAATCTTTAAGCAATGCAATAAAAAAACACGTGATAGGAAGGAGAAATCACTCAGATGATGAATGGATAGTCAAAAAAGATGACCTTGTCTACAAATTACAAACAAATTATGTTTTCATAGGGGATGTGGCTCGTTATGACAAGGAGGCAGTGGCAATGGAAAAGGCGAGGAGATTGGGACTGAACGTGGCATTGGGAGGAGGAAGATAGGCTTAGGGTTCGGGATGTATACATGAATTTTAAAGCAACCTAACGGTTAGAAAACATCGTAACAGGGAGGAAGAAATCACTTAGTGGTGAATAGATAATTAAAAAAGACTTAAAAAAACCTTGTCAACAAAATAGAAACGAAGTAAGTTCTCACATTTTCTTTTTGCCGTTACCCGCATCTTCTCTTCTATGCGAACTATGCCTTGCAAATTCCGCCAAGATCACGCTGCCACTACAAATCGGTGGTGCGATACAAAGACGACGATGGAAACCATGATAGTTCAGTGTGTAGGTACGGACGTAAGGTGAACGACGATGTGGGCAGGTTGCATCTCGACTCAAAGCTGTTGTGTAAATGTGTTGGGCAACACCTCAAATCGAGATGACTCGTCTTTTACGAGTTGTGTAAGGTAGTACTTGTTAAGAGTAACACACACGAATTTTAAACTAATAATATTTCATGAATGATATTGTGAGCGTGATTTTACCATGTTGGAGAAGGTATTAGAAGATATTGCACTTTTTAGTCTTAACTTATGATACTTTCTCATACTTTTACTATCGCAGAATATATCATTTGTACCGTTTTATCAGTGTTGGTTGGACAAAACCTGAAACTGATAGAGTTTTTCCAGCCGCGCACTCACCCGCGCATCTAGTATAACTAAGAATTGGCACGGACATTACTAAAAAAAATATATTTATGCAGGTGACCAATGACTTGTTTACACAGTCGTTTATTTGCATACCTCCCTGCAATCAAGGGCATGTAGAAATCGTGGGTTTTGTATAGACGAAGTGCCAACGGGTCTCATAGGATCCACCCGTGAAAATAAATTTTAAGATTTTGATTTTTTTAAAAAAAACCTCAAAAAAATACTTCATATTTTAACAGGCATATTTTTTGCAAGAGTTTATGTTCATAGTATTAGAATATGTGTTATCTAATATTAGGTTGCTATTTTTAGGATGGAGGTAGTAAAAATACTCCATCCGTTTCAAAATGCTTGTCATTCTAAATAATTTAGCATAGATTAAGGTTTAAGAAAAATATTATACTACCCCTTATTAAATAACGTACAGTTAGGTGAAGTGGTAATTAGAGGGTATAAAAGAGAGAAATTTGAATGAAAAGTGATGGATGGGACAAGTAGTATTTGAGAGTGCCAAGTATTTTGGGACAAATTTTGAGATAGCTCTTTTTACGAAGATTCGAATCTCTATTTTTTTCTAGTCAAATTTTGTTATAGGACACCTAAAGTTTATGTAATTTACTGGTAGATATCGCAAAAATATGCCATGGCTAAAAAATACCCTAGAAAATTGATAATTTGCTTAAGGACACTTTCGACTCAATTAAAAAGAGAAATTCTTCAAATAAACGATAATATCCTTGAGGCCACAGGCTTCAAACATGGTGTTGAAGTGAAAATTTAAAAATTATGTACCTCTAAATCTGTCACTACCCTAAGTACATCACTAGCATATATTATGTTTCATCTCCATGACATCCTCAGGTCAGAAGTTTTTGGCCCTAGGGGCATTGTCGTCTTTTTGAATAATTTCTCTTTTCAATTGAGTCAAAAATGTCCTCTAGCAAATTACTATTTTTTATGGTGTTTTTCGGTCATGACAAGTTGTTGTGATGTTTACCAATAAATTATACGAATTTTGAGTTTTTTTAAGCAAAATTTGTCTTTTTTCTATTACACGTAACCACATTTAGACGTAACTAAATTTTTGCTTAAAGTGTATCATAGTGGATAGAGGTCATATACCCATAATGGCATTCCTAGTGCTATGTGTATAGCAATTAATAAGGTGACATGTAAGTAAAAATGACATGACAAGAAAGTTAAAGAGGCGAGGGATTGAAAGTGTACCTTAATTATGCAAGACACTACCAAAGTAAAAAAAACCTAGAAAATTATGAGGAGTAATGGCCTTAAAAGTTGTTCTAAGAGCCGTAGATGTGTACTCCATCTGTCAAAACCAATTTAATTTAGAGCATTTAAATTTTTTTTTTACCAAAGCACTGTGGGGGAATCCTCCATAGTAAAATAACTTTATTAAAGAAGAAAAAACAAAAAATTACAAGGAGTCTATCCAAGTTTGAAAAACATCTTTTTTACATGATTCAATCTATGAAGAAGAAAAAGAAGATCCTTCTTAAAAAGATTTCTCAAGAGAGAAAAGATGGTCTAATTCCATAAAGATTAGGCCATTTATTTGCTAATCATTTAAAATTTATCTGAAAAGGTTATTTGTAGCCCCTCATCTACTACTTCCCCTTTCCAAAAATAAATCAACTTCTAGAGTCATATAGAAAAGTTGATTTATTTTGATTCAAATTTGTGTAGAAAATCAACTCAAAAATTAATTTTAACATTTAAATTTTAGTTACTGTTGTTGAGCTGAATAGCAAACGGTAAAGCAGACTATCATAGATATTACTAATTGAGGATAGTCTAACTTTATCATCATACATGGACCATGTATGTAGTGAAAACATAAAAACTATCATTGGATAAAAAAAATAGACATTTGAGATTTGTCCACATCATCAAGAGTAAAAATTTTACTCCTAGATTCGATCATAAGTAAAAAATTTTTATTTTTAATTCAACGGTAATTTTCAGGCTACACATGTGGTTTTTACTATATATTTTCTCATCATACATAGGTGGCTTTCTCTCCACCGTCAAATTCTTGTACTACCTGTATCTCCAATACTATAATATGACACGAGTCATTATCTCCTCCAAAAATTGCTCTAAGTTAATATTCTTCATGGGAAAGTTGCCGTTCCAGAAAAAAAGTAGAGCCATCTGTAGCCCTACCCTCCAATATATAATATACTCCTAGGTGACAACATCGCACGTACGTAAAAAAAAAAAAAGGAGATAAGCACGAGAAAATGACCAGCACTAATTGGTCATCAAAGTTAAAGTGGACGATGCATGCATGGTACTCAATGCAAGTACTGTCCGGCCTGTACGCAAACTGCATCATGTTTTCTCAGTCTCTATTCCAATTGTAATTACCGTACTAGTACGTCGTGATAGGATTAATACAGCAAATAAATTAGCTCTAAATTACATTGATCTTCTGATTTTCTTTTCGTTCTGACAGGTAAACTGTAAGGGATGTCTGAGAAAGTAGGATTTCACAGTCAACAGATTAAGGAGCTAATTGCTCAGTAGCACTTCAAATATTCATGTGCTTTTTTTATTGTTCCACTCATGTATGGGACCCAAAGCCCACATATGTGTAGATGACGCATCAGAATGTCATTTTGCATTTTATGCACGTTTGTATTTATATGACAAGTGACAAATTCTGGAACTCATTTCAATTTAGGGCCTGACCTATTTGGAACATGTAAATATGTTTGAATCCAGTCAAACTAGCGACAACACACGACCTTGCATTCACCAAAGGTGTGTCCAAGACTTCCTAGTGCCCAGGGCAATCAAATTTTTTTTTGATTACATAGTGGATGTACAAGCACACACGCCATTATACACGTACACAACCACAAATGTTCCCCCTAACACTGCTCAAAGAGACTAAAATCAACAGCACATTTTCAATCTCACTAAAATCTAACTAAAAGCCAACTATGTATGCGTAATATATTCATGTGCACTAGAATTTTTAAATCCTGTTGGATGGAGTCATGCATCCACGACTCTACCAACATGCGATCAGTGCTTCCCCACCCTCGGCAATTACATGAACCCAAAGAAAAAAATAGAGCATGCTTAGTTTGTTACTATTTTCAACCATATTAAATTTGAGCATTGCCAAAGTTTGACAAGTGGAAATCCAAACATGTCGTGGTGTTTGAATCTCTTGAAGATGAAGATTAAGTGTTTCACGTAAAATGATGTGACATTAACATGTGATTAATTGAGTTTTAATTATTACAAACTTGAAAAATTGATTTATTTGATATTTTAGAACAACTTTCATATAGAAAATTTTTGCACGAAACGTATCGTTTAGCAGTTTGAAAAATATGCTACGAGTATCTAAATTTTTATCTACTGTGTGTGTTTTCCGAGGTTTCGAACCTAGCCTAAGTTATGCTAGTTGTACACGTGTTATGACTAGCAACACTACTGGAAAAAAGCAATAAGAAAAACGGAGTAGCTAGGGAGAGGACAAATGGCATCCAAGTACCACATCACCCTGATTTCCCAAATCTACAAATCATCAATATCGTCATTTCTACACTCTAGATCTGATGTAAGACCTCAAGCCTCAGGGTGTCATCTCGACAGTAACCTTTAGGCCAATAGTAATCTAACAGTAAGAAAAAAATAAAAAGAAAAACAAAAGAAAATTGATGATTCATATCCATAGAATCAAAGCTAGTTACTTTTGGGGCATCTTGTGAAGTGGATGGCAACATGAAAGGGACCTCCATTTTCATCCTAGAGATCAGATAAAGTGAACTGGGAATTGTGATCAAAATCTTACTGAAGATATGTGAATAAACAAACAAATCAATAAGTGTCACATGTTTGGTCTAGATGCTAGGATCAGAATTTCTAGCAAAAAAAGCAGGATATATGTAAAAGTTCAATTGATGCACTGCTAAAGTGCTACTAATATACTATGATTTGTTCTTGATGCTTTATTCTGGAAGTGGTGTCAAGTGAACTGTGCACCTTGCACACCTTTCTGTAGACCGTCATCAGTTTTCAATCCTGTCACTGGTCATATATATAGCTGAAGATAATAGCATATGTCAGTTCTGCCTGTGGCAATAGTGGCCTTCTCTGATTGGCTTGTACTTGATGATATTGTGATTCTAATTGGATGACTCTACTAATGCAATGAGTTTCCCTCAAAAGAATACTCGTAACAATTTCATAAGAATTAATCTTCACCTTGCGCTGCCATTTTGCATTTGATTTGAAATAGTATAGCAATAAATTTATTGTTTATTTTACGGTAGCGCTAAACAACGCATTGCACTCTACCTATTAAGTACCATGCCTCGCAGCAACCCACCCATCCCGCTCCCCTCCCTCCTCTCCTTGTTCCCCTCTTGATGCTAAAAAAAAATTACTTTCAACTTCTGCCGCTAGGGCTTTTTAGGCGTCCCTCTTCTTTCCTGCTCTCCTCCATACTCTCTCCAGATGTAAAAAAAATACTATCCTATTTGACGTAAAAAAAAACTATCTAGTCCCGTCCCCTTCTCTCCCCTCCCCACACCCTCTCTTTTTTATGCAAACAATTAAGTTACTCTTGATGAAAAAATGGTATATGTTGGTAACTCTTCTCCCCCTACCCTCTCTCCTTCTAATGAAAAAAAAACACTCTAGGGGTATCGGACACAAAAAAGAAAATCTTGAAAATTTATTTCACTAAGAACATTTATTCTCTCGCTATGCTCTCCCTTCCCTCCCGATGCAACAAGAATACTCTCACCCTTTCGGAAAGGATGAGAGTAATTTCTTTTACATCATAAGAAGAGTGTGTGTGTTGGGGGATGGTCAGAGGAAGTAGCAGGGGATAGGTGGAGAGCCTAGCATCACAAGGTGTAAGTAATCAATTTGTTTACATCACGAAGGGAAGTGGTACGGGTGGGAGGCGTGAGGAGCACTATTTAAGCTAAACAACGTGCTACACTCTGTATACTAGTTCTAGTATATTTCGTGCATAAATATGCATAATGTCTTAGCTAGGCTCAAGGCCATTTTAAGGGCAAGCATATGAATTTTATAGGATTTCATTGTTATAGGATTTCTTTTTCTAAACAAAGAAAGGACACAATACCTCTTTACATGCAAATTTTGGAGAAAATTTAATATGAGTTTCAACCTCATAAAATGTTTCCTTTCAATCTCTATCTTTTCGTAAACTCCTATCTTTTTCATGCGATCTAACCAAACAGATATTCATGTATTTTTCTATTTTGTAGAATCTAAGACTCACTTTCATTAAATTCATGTGTTCATGAGTTAAATTACTGGAGAAATGGAGAGAAAAAATTGACATTGATTTACTGTATTACTGTAGGTCCCGTGTGAGCACAATAACTATAATAAAAATATACTCCATCTGTCCCAAATATAATAACTTTTAACATTTAAAATTTATCGTAAAATATAATAACTTCTCCACCTACATTTTCTTCTCGACAAACCATAAGCCTCCACAATTCAAATTCTTCACCTATTTTTTTATCTCAAAAAATCAAAAACTCCTTCCATTTAATTCTACTAAGTATTCATGTGTAAGTCTAAAACTTCTTACATTTTAGGCAAAATTTGCTACAGGACATCCAAAAAATGTGTAATTAGCTGGGGAACACCGCAAGAACGTGTATCTATTATAGGGCACCGCAAAAGAAATAGTAATTCGCTGTTGGACATCCACGAGATTATCTTATTATATTCGGTCGAATTGGAGAGAGAAACAATGGTAAAAGTACGATTCTACCCTTCCAACCCAATTGAGCCTCACTCACATGAAGGGACCCATTTGTTAGGGAATATTCTTTTTTCTCTCTCTCCTTCTCTACTCCTTTCTTTGTTCGTCTTGCCTTCTTCTTCCAAGGAAACAAGAGGAGGGAGAGGGGAGGGTGCTAGGGCTCCGGTGAACAGGGGATGGCGACAACGACACGTGTTTCTTTTTGCTTCACATCTGGGGAAAGCGGTGGTAAGCATAGGGAGTGAGGAGGCCTAAACGGCGAAGAAAAAACCTCAGCTCTGGCCGACAAGAAAGGTGATGGTGGTAGCTTGATAGGGTGGCTAAAGGAAGAAAAAACTAGAAGAATGGAGTCATCTCAACGAGGCAAAGCTGGTGGCGCGAGGGTTTAGCCGGCAAGGCTCCGGTGAGATGGATCGACCAACGGCCAGCGTGATAGAGAGAGAGAAAAGAAAAGGGCTCGGAGAGCTCGGTTGTAGGTAAAAATGAAGACCTCACCGTCTGCATGCCTCCGATCGCGACGACCTTGGCCACTGCGCCACCCGCTCCCTTCGCTGGCTCTGGTGAGCTGCCGCTCCACCGCCCCATCTGGAAAGAAAGAGAGAGGGGCTTACATATGGGCCCACGCTGGATTAATTTAACTTATAATTAGCTTTTCAATATTTTGACACTTTTCTTTGTACTATTTCCTTCCATTTCATTTTAGAGATTTATTATCAGCTATGCTAAGGGCAAACTTGTCTTTAATGGTTGTTTTTGTCTCCTATTCCTCCGAAAACAATAAAATAATGCGCGAGTGTTCAGTAGCTAATTACCAATTTTTTATGGTGTCCTATAGTAGATGCACGTTCTTACAGTGTACCCTAACTAATTTCACGTTTTTTAATGTTATGTAGCAAATTTTGTCTATATTGGTATAGTTACAACTAGTACTAATTATAATTAGTATTTTTATTTGTGATGATGTCATAAATACAAGTGGCGCACGCTGCAGGTGGAATGCAACGGAACAGCACGTGCCACGTGTGCTCTGTCCCGCTGCCAACTCGACTCGAGCCCGACTCGCCGCGCGTGCCGTCGCCGGCCGAGCAAGCTGGACCCGACCCACCCCCACGAGCCAGCCGGATTATTCCCGTTTCCCGAGAAACCCATTTACTCCACCTCCGGATTCGCTGGCGGCCCACAACCCACCAACCCTGCTGACGAGGCACCCACCTGTCGGTCACAGAGAGGGAGCCAGCGGATCGGGTCGGGCGGTGGGTCCAGGCCCGGATCGCGAGGCAGGAGGGATGGCCCACCGCGCAGAGCCAAGGCACGCACGCGCGCGGGAGGCCGGTCGGTCGTCGCGGCCCACCGGTCGCTCTGGCTGGCTTTCCGGTTTTATCCCCCTCGGAGTACAGCCGTAAAAAAGAATACTCCTGGAGATCGATATGCACGAAATCACCCTGGAGTTTCCTGAATTCTCACTTTCCTCTCTTGCATATTTACGATCGATTACACGGTAGTAGTAGTAGTAGTACCGAACAAATTTTCATCATGAAATATGTTTATTTACATGACACAAATCTTCTGTACTATACTTGTACATGTAGTAGATATCACTAATATATGGATTCCACCTATTATGGGCCTACATACCAGTGACACATACTTTACATGCTTCACGCGTCCCTTCGAGGAATTTCTCTCGCGTCTCTGTAGTGATAAGAGCGCATTCTCTAACAGCTTTGAAGCTGAGGTAGCCATCCTCTTGATAATCCTAAACAAAAGAAAGAAAAGCCCTACCCGCCTTCATTGGTTGAGTAAGGGGCATTTACCTATCAGTTTTAGTCTTGTCACCAACCTGAGAACCGAGAAAACTATGTAAAAGATCTGCTCTCTTGGAATAGAAATCCTTTACGGAAAAATCTTCCGTAGCTTCCATGCTCTTGAATTCGCTCGCATTCTCTCGAAGATTGGAACGAAACATTCCGCTGCTTTTTCGTTAAATCGAGCAAATGGATGTGTTTTTCCAGCCACCGAGTATCTAGGGTCATTCCCTTTACCAAACATTGGAGTCGTTGCTCGCTCGAAAGATTTTGCTTTCTTCGGTACTGGTACTTCGGACTCCGGTGCCAAGCTTTCTGATCTCTCTCCTTGAGGAGAAAATTCCTATTATTGATGCTCGATTAGATAGTTGATTTGATTTTCTATTACAAGAGCTTGGCAGTGAAGACAGTGCAGCAGATTTTCACACTACCGGAATGGGTCCTTATGATTCTCAAAGAAGAACGTTCTTGCTTTCACTACTCACCTTGCCCTTTTGCCCTTTCCGGACCGCTACCTAGGTTTCCAGTCGTTTCGACTACTGCCAATATTTTTGGAGGAAATAGCCGTTGTCCCTGGATCCTTCTAGTCGGGGGAGAGCCTTTATTACACCTTGAAATAAGGTAACGGGGCACACCATATCCTCGATATTTGAGGGCTTGGAAGTTCGGCAAGCACTGGTATCGTCACTTTAGCTTTAACCAGGTATAAAGCGTCTAACTGATCGATAAAGAAGCATTGCGCTTTTCAAAGGAGTTCAATGCTCACTAGACGCATAAACAAGTTTACTTCTTAGCTGCTCTTAAAGTTAGCACTTTATGCTATTCAAAAAGGACTACAACACAAGTACTGCTCTCTTGCTCTTTCCTACCCTATAGAGTCAGACTAGACTTCCTTAGAAGTGATCAAAGGATCTCCCCTACTGTCTCTAGTCCCGTACTGACATAGTATAGTCTATTGATACAGTATCCACCCAGGCTCAAATCAAACCTGATTTAGGGTATGGAAAGGGAAAGGCATGTACACTTGTTACTCTCTTGTCATAAAATAAAGGTCAAAGCCTGAGAATAAATCAAGATGTCGACTTCTTCCTTTCTTTTATAATTGTCCTTGGCAAGGAAGTTATGATCATTGCATTGGCATTCCATGTTTGCAAGCAGTTCTTATTGAGCCGGGAAAAGCTACTTTACCCTGAAATGCAAGCATTAGGTAGGCCCTTTCTAGCTTTCGGAAGAAAAAAATGATGATGACATAGTTGTCGGATACGCTTCTATGGATGAAATAGTCGAGGTGGAACGTTTTTAAGGTTTGTCTTGATGATAGCGAAAAGGATGAAAGCTTGATTCTTGGGATCAAGAAATGGCTTTTTTCATTTGGGACTGCCCTCTTCCAACACTAATACTATTAAGACTAAATCAGTCTATTGGGAACTAGAGGAAAGAGGAACTCGAGAACAAGAAGGTAGTTGGGGCTAAGCATGAGAGTAGTTAGCCTGAGATGGGTGTTTAGAGACTGGTAAGATATACGTATTTAATAGCTAGTTACGTGGACCTATGTTGTTTCAAAGCAGCTAGGTTTTATGCCAGGGCTAGGAAAAGCATTCACTTGTAACCAAAACGGTTATTTCAAGAAAGGATACTCACATACTCCCTTTTGCTTCTTCTTCACTTATCCAGTGGTGGGTCTCATCCTTGTCTTTCAAGCAAATATCCAGTATCTTTATACCATAACCACTATCAATCACAGTCATAGAATGTTTCATTGAAGAATACCGAATCAAGTTATCATAAATCAGAGCCTGTTGACAATATATAGAGGTTTGAGTAGATTCATGAAGCTTACTGTGTAGAATGCTAGAATTTTCATTGCATTCAAAGCATTAGTTATAAAACAGTTTCCTGGGCTATTCTCTTTCAACGGTTGACAGAAAAGGGGGACAGGCAAGGATGATCAGACTGCTTGGTTTGTCAGAGGTATTAAAAAACCTTCTTTTTGGTCTTTTCTTTCTTGCTGCCACTTTGTAGTGGAAGAGTGGAAGGGTGGTTAGTAGCTTGAAGAATGGAAAGAGTCTTTCTGTCCCTCTCAAAGAGGGAGGGGAGTAGTTCACAGGTACTATCTCAAATAATCTAGTAGGGAATGGAGTGAATAGCAGGGAGTTTAGTGGGTTGTTTTGCTATAATGAGTGCATACTTCCAGATGATTACGAGAATTGCTTAAACAATCCCAATCAAACCCTCTCCCAGTGGAAGAGAATATAGCTACTATTTATATCGGAACGGAGAGGATATCTTGATTCCTTATAAATTGGACAGGTAAAGAAATTTCTGGATGAGTTACGTAAACGTTTTGGCTAGAGCGCCCAAATCCGCTATATATTTGACACCCGGAACTGGATGTACTCATACTAGAACATTTGGTGATTACCCACCGGACTTCCTACTAAGTATTTGACACTTTCATCAAGAAGAAAACTATAAAGTACTCAATCAATGTGAATAGCAGGAATGGTACTTGCAAAAAAAACATATAGGACCAGAGAAATGGGAACGAGGCTGACCTATCCAGGTAGTGAAGTCTACCTATGCTAAAGAGCAAGTTAAATATTTGGTTCGAGTAGCCAGCCTATTTTCAGGAGTGGCTTATTATACTATTATTAAAAATCATACGAACAAAGAAAGCCTATTTTAGGAGTCCACTATATCAAGGGAAAGGGAGATCAGGCTTGGCCTTCGCTTTGCTTATTCATCTTTCTTTCTTTGTTTTTGAATGACTTGATGGGTCTGGATAATAACAAGTCATTGATTAAGCAGGTCAGATGGGCTTAGTAGGGCTCGAACCTACAATATCACTATTATGAGCGGTATGTTTCAACTAATTAAACTATAAGCCCAATCGGATCTCCGGATCTCCACATGCCGGCGGGAAGGGTAGTGCTCGGCGAGGGTTCGAGAATAGGGTAGGGTCTTGTCCTGATAAAGAAAATCAAGATAAATAAAGGGGCAGGTCCCTTTATGCATGCATCTTCGTACAAGTGGAGGCCGGAAAGATCAAACCAGGTGTTGGAGATGCATTCTCGTACAATAGAGAAGAGAGAACCCCCTCCCCTCGGAAGATTTGGCCAGGGGGCGAGTAGAGATCGGGTTTGTTTCACTCGGATATGAAAACTAAAATACAAACAAATATAAACACAATGCGTATACAGGTTTAGGCCGCTCAGAAGCATAATACCCTACTCTTGTGTTTTGGACTATCAGGATATGAGAAGTTATAATACAAGCTTACTAGATCATTCTAATCTTTCTAGCTTTGTTCTTCCAAATTTTTTTTCTTTTCAACCAGCCAGCCTCTTTCTCAGTGGCATAACCCCTCCTTTTATAACCAAAGAGCGTCTATAGTGCAATTATCACATAGGGAACAACTATGCTAAATCTTATCATTGTCTCCTCTGACATCTAGAATTAATGGGAGAATTACCATGGATGGCCGCTTTTACTGTGCCTCGGGAACATGTCACAGGGACCCGGGACACCTGGGACTTGCTTCTCTCGCCACGCACCCCAAACCGAGCTTGGTGGGCTCAAGCCAAGTCATAATAGAGCCACTGCCTAACTCCTTACTTTGTGGTGAAGTTATGAAACCGTTTGCCTACGTGCGACACGTCGCTTTGCCCATGTTGCTTTGTGCCACGTGGCATCACTAGTAGCCTCAAACCCCGCCACCATTTGGTTGCATGGGATGAAGCTATAATCTCGATCCGTAATTTTTTGAGCGCCGCATTGCAATTGACATGATGATGTTACCCTCGATCAGATCGTCGGGCCCACCATTCTATTCAGACCACCAGCTGCGCCCAATCTTCGCCTTGAGATGACAACTCCTAGACAGAGAGCTCTACGAAAAGCCCGCGACAACCAATACCAGTAGGCTCCTTACTAAGATTATCATATGATTTGTTTCTATCTTAAGATAATGTCAAGCCCAAGCTATGGTGTTCCCGGGCTATATTCTACTCTAGGACATGTATTATACCCGAGCCCCTTAGGCAGACCCAGGCCCGGGCACACACCCGTGTTGTGTTATAGAAGTCCTCGTCATGTTAGACGAGCTTCTCAAAGATGTCGTTGATGAAGGAATTCATGATGGACTGAACTATACAAGCTCTATCCCAATACATGCGGTTGTGTTTTAGAGTATATTTCAAGATGTAAATCTTATAGGTCTCGACACTCTTCTTTAACACAGAGTGTGAAACCATAAGGGGCGTAGGTGCCCCAGGGCCCCGACCAAAGCGGGCCCCGTTCGCATCTTATAGATATAAATCTTGTAGGTTTTCACACTCCTCTTAACACATGGAGTATGTAACCATAAAGGGTGTAGGTGCCCCGGGGCCCTAGTCGGAGCAGGCCCTGTTCACATCTTATAGATATAAATCTTGTAGGTTTCCATACTCTTAACACACGGGTAGCTATGAAGGGCGTAGGTGCCCTAGGACCTCGGTCGGAGCGGGCCCCTTTCGCACCTTATAGATATAAATCTTGTAGATTTTCACACTCCTCTTAACACACGGGGTGTGTAACCATAAAGGGCGTAGGTGCCCGGGGCCTTACTCGGAGCGAGCCCCGTTCACACCAACGCCTTGCCAGTTGTTAATTTTTTGTTTCTGGTTTGGGAATGAATTCTAATTATATCAGGAAGTGATGATACAACAAATATTATCCTATGATCCCTGAAGAACAGGGAACTAGTTCCCATTTCTCGAACAACGTGCATTATAGCAGAGAATCCTCATCCATTTTTGCCATCCTTCTTTTCAGACAATTACATATGATGAGGCAAAATCGATCTCAAAAGAAATAACTTATGAACCAAGAATAGGGCGATTATGAATGACTTCCTCCACTTTTAAATATATGATATGATGATACTGACTTTTAGACATAGTGTTTGATCATTTATCTCGTTTATAAAAATTAGTTCAAATATGAAAAAAATATAAATCATATTTAAAGTGCCTTTAATGATAAAAAGTCAGAACGAAATAAGTAATACTAAAATACTGCTAGTTTTTTTAATAAGTGATGGTCAAACTTTAATAGTTAACGACGTCATATATTATAATTAAATAATAAATTAATAAAAAATGATTAAACAGACGAATTGGAGAAATTTTAAGGAATTTTAGAGGGATATAAATAATTATATGAAAATCCTATAAAATTAAAATCAGGGAGACTTTAGAGCTGCTCCTAGTGAACAAAGCTTATGGGTGTGTTTGGTTGCTGGTCACACTTTGTCACAACTAAGGTTAGATAAATTATGACAGCCACAAAAGTGTGGTGGACAAATTGCTAGCCACAAAGTGTGGCAAAGTTAACAAAAAAATTGAGTCTATGACGTATGAGACATGCTATTGAAAAAGTATGACAAGCATAACTGTGACAGTGAACCAAACACATGCCTAATAAACTGTGGCAAAAAAATACGGTATGGTAAAATATGACCATTAACCAAACATCGCCTATGTGCCTGGCATGTCTTGTGCGCATTTACTTTTTTTCGTGGAGGTTTGTTTACTTATCATGGAGATGAGCTGGTAATTCCATTTACTCCCTAATTAAAATCTGATTCCATGATTTTACTGCCTTTACTGATACTTTGCATGTTTATACTCTTAATTGCATGCGTGCTTCATTTGTTTCTCTGTGTGGAGCTGCACTTTCAGTAAAAAGTCATCACTAGATCATCTCAGTTGAAAATCTTGCGCTATCAACGTATCGTCTGACAGCTTTGGAAAAATTGGGTTAGTAGCAAACTAGATGTGGTCAAAAAACTTTAACGTCACAAAACCAAATTAAGTCATACAAACAGATAAATAATTCCACTCTCCTTCAAATGACATTTGACACTTTCCAGACCTTATTCTTTACCTACAATTTCTAACAGTTTTTTTTTTCCATCAAGCAATAGAAATCTATCCACCAGAATGGTTTCTTAGCTTCATCTTAATCCTATAAAACAAAACTTAAAGGCATGAAAATATATATTATCACTGTTTTTTAATAGACAATGCCATTAACTTTTGAACACGTTTGACCATTCATTGTATTAAAAAATCACGTAATTATTATTTATTTGTTGTGAGTTGTTTTTCTCACTAAAAGTACTTTTAAGCATGATTTAAATCTTATACATTTACATAAAATTTTTGAATAAAACGAATGATCAAACGTGTATCCAAAGTCGATGACGTTATCTATTAAAAAACTAATCGAGTAGCATGGAAGAAATAATTTACTTTATTATTATAGTCATTTAAAAAAGGATGGACTAGCGTTTTTTTAAGACAAAGTATACCCTTCATTATTTATAGTCGTTTACTAGTTTGCTATCCGCATTTATTTTCAGATGAAGTATACCGTTCATTTCCATAGTCATATACCGGTATGCACCTGTACTTTAAAAAGTTTAGAAGGTCAAAAGAAAGAAGCTAGTCTTGTTTTCTCATGAAACCAGCTAAAATTCAATGCACCACCCAAACTTGACCACTTTCTCCCATCCCATCCAATAAGCATCAAAACTTTTTCACCTCCATCCAAAAGAAACCTCACCCTTCTCATCTCTTGGTTCAGCAAAAATATGACAAGCTTAACCAAAATTTACCTTCTCCCAAGGTGCAAAGCTGTAAAAAAAGTAGAGTAAAAACCCCATTTTACCCTTGTGCCCATAAAGCAAAAAGAGAGAAAAAAAAAGGTGTGTGTGTAAGTAAAGCCAAGAGCTCACTAAACCTAGTTTTGGCCAAAAACCCAGAGAGGAGGCTGCAAAGCAAAAGCCTCGCTCCCTTTCCCCAACTCCTCCTCTCCCTCACTATTTCGTCGAACACCTTCTCCGATCGCGCGCCGCCGCCGCCGCCGATGGGGGAGCCTGTGGCCGCCGCCGCCTCCGCTCTAGGCGCCGAGGCGGCCGTCTCCGCGAGGCTGCTTGAGCTGGCGGCCGACGACGACGCAGCGGGGCTTGGGGAGCTCCTCGCCGCGTGCCCCTCCCTCGCCGACGAGCCCGCGCCGTGGTACACCCCAGCGCGGGGCGCGGAGCCGCTGACCCCGCTCATGGTCGCCGCCGCGTATGGCTCGGTGGCCTGCCTCGACGTGCTCCTCTCGCCGCCCTACCTCGTGGACCCCAACCGCGCCTCGGCCTCGTCGCTCTCCACCCCGCTCCACCTCGCCGCCGCGGGTGGGGCCACCTCCGCTCCCGCGGCGGTCTCCCGCCTCCTCGCCGCCGGCGCCGACCCCACGCTGCTCGACCACCTCCAGCGCCGCGCGTCCGACCTCGTCGCGCTCCCGCCCAACTCGCTCCCGCTCAAGAACCACCTCCTCTCCCTCCTCGGCGCCCGCAAGGAGTGGCCACCCGATCCCTCCCTCCCCGACATCAAGAACGGCGCGTACGCCTCCGACGACTTCAGGATGTACTCCTTCAAGGTGCGCGCGTGCTCGCGGGCCTACTCCCATGACTGGACGGAGTGCCCCTTCGTCCACCCCGGCGAGAACGCGCGGCGGCGCGACCCGAGGAAGTACCACTACAGCTGCGTGCCGTGCCCGGAGTTCAAGAAGGGGGCGGGGTGCAGGAGAGGGGACATGTGCGAGTACGCGCACGGGGTGTTCGAGAGCTGGCTCCACCCGGCGCAGTACCGGACGCGCCTCTGCAAGGACGGCGTCGGCTGCGCCCGCCGCGTCTGCTTCTTCGCCCACACGCCGGAGGAGCTCCGCCCGCTGTACGTGTCCACGGGCTCCGCCGTGCCGTCTCCCCGCGGAGCGTTGGAGATGGCGGCGGCGGCGATGGGGATGGGGCTGTCGTCACCGGGGTCGTCGTTCACGCCGCCGCTGTCGCCGTCGGCCGCCGGAGGCGGCGGCGGCGCGTGGTCGCAGCAGCCGAGCGTGCCGGCGCTCTGCCTGCCCGGGAGCGCCGGGAACCTGCACCTGAGCCGGCTGCGCACGTCGCTGAGCGCCCGTGACATGGCCGTCGATGAGCTGCTCGCCGCGGCAGCGGCGGCGGACTACGATGGCCTCGTCGGCTCGCCTGCCTCCATCCGGTCCGCGAGGGGGAAGGCGCTCGTGCCGTCAAATCTCGACGAGCTCTTCTCGGCTGAGCTCGCCGCGGCGGCGGCGTCGCGCTCGCCGCGTTACGCCGACCAAGGCGGCGCGGCGTTCTCCCCGACCCGCAAGGCCGCCGTGCTCAACCAGTTCCAGCAACAGCAGCAGCAGAGCTTGCTCTCGCCGCGGGCGGCCGCGGTGACACCGGAGCCAGTCTCCCCGATGAGCTCTCGCCTGCTCGCCGCGCTGGCGCAGCGGGAGAAGATGCAGCAGCAGACACTGCGAAGCATGAGCTCACGAGACCTCGGCAACGCCGCATCGCTCCTGGTCGGCTCGCCGGTGAGCTCGAGCTTGTCCAAATGGGGGTTCCCCTCCGGCAACCCGGACTGGGGCGCCGACGACGAGGAGCTCGGCCGCCTCAAGCGGTGCTCCTCGTTCGAGCTCCGGTCCGGAGTTTCCAATGGCAACCATGAGCCTGACCTCTCATGGGTCAACACCTTAGTGAAGGAGCCAACACCGGAGAAGATGATGACGACGACGACGTCGGCAATGGATTCCATTGGCATCTTGGGACAGAACACAAGCCGTGATCACATCGTCGGTGGTGAGGAGGACACTGCCGGAGTCATCAGCAGCTGGCTTGAACAGCTCCAGCTCGATGAGATGGTAGTCTAGAACACAAACAGAAACACAAATTGAACAAGAAATGCGCCATTTTTTTCGATGTGCTTCACCGATTGCTACTACTCAATACTTGTTGCTACTTGCTAGCAATTACCGGTGGTACATTCTTTTGGGGGTGATGAGAATTCTTTAGAGGAGAAGGTGATGAGGAAATTCTTCTACTACCATTTAGCATTGCCCATATGTAAAAGAATCGGAGGAATCGGAGCCTAGTCAAATTGTATCAAATTGCCGGCTTGCCTAGGTGAAAGATTTCTCCTTTGTGTTTCTTTCAATTTATCCTTGTATTAATCTTTTAATCTCCTTTTGCTTATTTTTTTTTGAAAATTTGACTGAGGATCATGAATTATGCTATCTATTTGCCCCCATCCTTTGGTTGTGAAGGAGTTGGAGGGGAGGGTCTTACACCAAATGTTGCTTAGGCATGAGATAGCCCATCATTGATGTAATGCCCTACAAATTGTACTCAACCTTCATGATTAATGTAAAATTCGTATTGTAGTACCTTGATTGATTAATCTCCCTTGTTAAAGCATCATCTGTGCCTTTCATCCGGTGTGAATTGCATTATCACATAGTATCATTTCATTTGACATGACAAAAGTTTTAAAAATCACATGGATTGTGTTCAGTGGCTGTTCTCATGTTTGCCTGATGATGAGTGCTGATAGTAGCAGCTGTTGGCATGGACTTAATTAGTTTGTGCAGAGCTTGACACTGTGGATGTGGTCATGATCACAGGTCGGCAGATTGGCATTGAAAAATATTGGCTTGGTCTGGATTGCTTCCCTTCTCCTGGAGGCATTTTGAAAAGGATTTGGATATTAAGATGGTTAACATCATCGATCAATGCGAGGTTAATGTTTAATGTGTTCTAGATGACCTGGTCCCTTACTGATGCATCCTGTCAGAATAAAACAACTTGGGGACGGTGGCTCGGTAAGCTCGCGTCTTGTCTTTGTTCACAGTGCTGACTTGTACTGTGACCTGGAAGAAACATGGGTTGGCTACTATTTTTCATGTATATTGTATAGCGTAAAATTCCCACGAAATTGCTATGGTCTAAGTAAAATGCAGGTTGTTGCATATTTTTGTTCTAGTGAAATGTGAATGCTTGATGCTATTGTGATCCTGGTATAACAGGTCATTTAACTATTTGCTACTCTTAGATTTGAGGTTTAATCATTTGACACTCATATGTTAATGACATGTGAGTCCTCATGCATCTATGACATATGGGTTCAGGTGACAAATGATTAATTGCCACATCTAAGAGTGGTAAATAGTTAAATATTCCATATATTGGTAGCTCTTTTAATAGTATAACACGGAGTTTCTTGGTCTTTCTGTTCCTTTTTTTTAGCCATTCTTAGTTCCTAATTTCTTGAAAAAAAAGTTGTCTTAGATGTTTAATGATGCATTCAGATGGTGACAGTATTGAAACTGGATGGAGTATTGCAATGGAAGTTTGGTTTGCATTTCATCTACTTTTGATATATTTGGATACAAGGCCAGATATGTGGCTTTATTATTCATGTGAGTTGTTACTAAATGATGTAAATCTTTGTTTTTAAGAAACAGTTAGGTCCATAATGGCTATGATTAGAATATGGGTTGGGTTAGGGAACCTACCTCTCTCTGCTGACATTCAGGTGCATCTACTTAAGCTAGGTCCCAGCAATTAATAGTCTTTTTTTTAAAAAAATGTCATCTCAAGCATAAATTGGTGGATAGTAATTGCACCACACCATCCCTACTCTTGATCTATTAAATTTCCATATGATTATATTTGTCTGGAGGCAATTGATATCGGCACATGCCTGTCAAGTTATAATACATCGATATAAAATGGTAAAATCATTCTTTATCTTTCAAGAAATGTTTCTCACAAATTATCCAATGAAATGCAACCTTCCTTTCTATTTTTTAAATGTGGTTTGGTTGGGACTTGGAGAATGGGGATTGGAGGGTGGTACACAGGTGACATCATTCAGATGTTGATTTCTCCATTCTGAGATAACTAATGTTTCTATTTAGAGTTGATGTGACATCAATCTAATGTATTATTGAAAAAAGGGGACACCAATCTATTGGTACAAAATTGACGGGTAGGAGGGTCTGCATCAGGTTTTGCATCTCCTTTTTCTACATAGGTTGTATCTATACATGATAGTGATGTACTGTTCTGTTTATATTTTTTTTTCTCACACTTAAAAAAACATCATTATTTGTCCTACTAGCGCTGGTACAAAGTTTGTTCTGAATTGCTATTGTAAATCTATTCAATGTTCATGTTGGACAATATCATTTTCAGTGAAAAACATTTCAGGTAGTTAGAACTAATTTCTGCACCAAGGAGTGTAGTATTTCTATTTCGATTGTTGCCTTTTGATTAAGACTTTCTAGGGGATAACAAAAGAAAATAAGATAAAAACAAATGCCATGTATCATGTGTGTCATGGTGTTGGCTTCTTTTTTTGACATTTGTTCGTCTTGTGCGGAATGCTTTTTCGCAAGTTGCGTCCTTTTGGTTTTGGGGTTATGTGGATGTGGAATTTGTCGTTAAGACGTGTCTGATTTATTTCTTTGTTTTATGTACTGAAGCATAGGCTCATTAAAGAACTATACATAGTATAATTAGCATAGTCTAATTGTATGATCAACATGAAAAAAATTGTCTAGATAAATTATTATATGCCACTAAATTTTTTACACAATCCCTTATTTCCAAACTGGCTAGTTTTCAGGTGACTGAAAATATTACAATTTTTAGTCAATTTTTGGACAGCTATGATTACACAGATTCCTGCACAACAATACATAACCTTATCCTTCTCTTACACCCTTTTACAATGACATCACCGACCCGCACTCGAGCGTGACTCCATGTCGCTACCTCCCTGCGCTTTCCCCCTGATTGAGTGGAAGCTGTCAAGTGTCAACGGCACTGGCGAGACCCCGCTAGATCGGCCTCCACTTCCATCCCTCTCTAAGCCAACGGCGATGCCATTCCTCATGTCGTCATCTTTCCCGTCGCCACCAACTGCCGCCTCTTAGCCCCACGGCCTCCGTCGCCTCCACTGTTGCTCGCCCTTGTCTACCACCCATCACCGGTTTCACCGTCTTCCGGCCATCCCTCTAAGCGCAGAGAAACCATTCTTTCTCCCTCCCCAAGGCCTCAACCCTCACCCTAATCCATAGGTTCTCTACTAGAGTAGGATGTCGACGGTGATGGGAAAGATAAAGGAATTGACGAGGAGCTCGTCATTGTCACTGTCACCGGTAAGCCCTAGCTGCCACATTCCCCTCCCTTCTTACCTCCCTTGGTTCTCTCTTTCTTTAGAGGTTGAAGACTACTCAATCCAATTGGCAGAAGTAGATGATTGATATTTGGTTGTCTAAAATCTAGCATTTCCCATTTACAAATTCATTTCACTGAAATATGCGCTTGAGCCCACATACTGAGGCTCTTGCTGAAGGTTTCTGTGATTCATCAAGGTTTCTGTGATTGCAGACTGGATGGCACAGTAAGTCAGGAACAGAGTAGCCTGGCCCTGGCTGGCCTGATCAATCTTTCAGGGATCCGATGGCCACGTGGCAGAATCCTGACCCTCAACACGTACTAGCAGAGCTCGATCTGCACCAGTATCCTCCAAACATCTGCACGCGCTGCTGCTGCAGGCAATAACTTCTTTGTCTCGATGGAATTTACTACCGTCAGAGGAATTCAGTAAATGAACAGTAAACTCACATTTTTCTCATTGGCATTTTTATTGCAGTAGAACCAAAAGGTTCAGATAAGTTTGTTGGGTTAAACAAGAAGAGAGATGCCATAAGCTTACTGGTATTTTTAAATAAAGAAGAACTAATAGTGTTATCTTAAGCTTTATCACGACCAAAAAGATGGTGAATCTTGACCTTTTTGTTGCAGCAGAAAAGTTGAAATAAATTTGTTGGATTAAACAAGAAGGGACTGTACTTTTTTTCCTTCTTTAATTAAACTATTTCAGTGACCTTGAGCTTTAACATGACAAGAAGAGAAGGATAGTCCATATTGACATGTGAGTTCAAATGTCCAATATATGTCAGAAGTCGGTCAATTAATGCTTCTAGATGCATTACAAATGTCTTACAAAATTCCTATTTGTAAGACTAGACCAAGTCTATGAATGACATTTAGTTCATTCTACGGTATTTTTTTTTAAAAAAAAACATTCAGTTTGAAACTAGCGAGTTGATGAAATTTTCATACAATAGAACATGCTAGAGGTGCCAACAAGACATGATCCACAAATTTCTTCTCCCAAACAGTAGGAGGGGCAGGACCACTACATGAGAAAATGTTTTCTGCAATTCAGTCCAACCAGTAGACAGGCTACTGAAATGCTGCCAAAATTGAATGGCAGATTTTAGCCTTTCAAGGTTTGTTTGGAATGCAAAAATTTCATATAATACCATAGAAAAAGCCTTGCTGAAAATATTGTGATAATACTTGTATTCATCGCAAACCAATGGGTAAGGGTATTACACACTTATATGCAATAAGACCCATAAATCTACAGTATGTCAGTATGCTTTGAATTATCAGTAGAAATTAGTATCAGTATCAATTAACTGGAGAGGGAAATGATTGCAGGTGGAATACAATTTCGCGCAAAACTGTTTTCTATTTATTTTCTAGGAAAAGCTTGGGATAGCTTGCAACACTGGAAAGAGTGCAGTGGTGAGACCAGGAGATAGTACAATCCTATTTTCTTTAGATTGATCACTTCCCCATCTCAATCTAGGGGCAATTCTATCATGGTCAGTGAGAAAACCGGCAGGGCGGTGAGAAACCAATCATTTTCATCTGATATAGAGTATCATGCTTAGTGAGAAAATCAGCATGGCAGCACCATCTCCTTCATCTGTCATTTTCAGTTGGAAAAATCAATCAGTTTGAGGCACCATCCAATGTGCAGTACAATCACACTCTGAACTTTCACTCTCTGAAAATCTAGACAAGGTATTTTCCCTCTCTAACTGATCAATCAGCTGAAGAAATTCAGAACACAGCTATTGTCACCAGGTAGGAGGTGCATCACAGAATTAACCCCAGGTATGAGGATCTAGTCAAGTAGGTTTAGAAATTAATCTTTGTGTGAATGAATCAGCAGGCAACTAAGCAGGAAACAATGCAATCAATATGGACCTTGAGAAGGACTATTGTCTGGATTTTGAGCTGGATGCAGCTATGCTTTCCAGGATAGGTTAACAATCTGCTTTGCTTTGAGGCTTGGATTGAACGGAATTTGTTCTAATAGGAACTAAACTTTAGGATAGGATAAATGCATCATGGTAGATAGGGAGGCAAGTTGGCTGTAACTGTGATGTAACCTGCAGATTACAGTGTTGTTCTTGATAAGTCATGCAAAAGCAGATAGCATCTCTCTCTCTCTCCCTCTCTCTCCCTCTTGAAGAGAAAAAAAAAAGGTAAAATAGCATCCATTTACAGAGTTTAGGCTGTTGGAGAATGACACCATCCTCGTAGCTTGAAAGGCCAACAATAGTCTCAAAGAAACAAGAACAAAAATAAATGCCTGAAATACACTGTTCCAGGTCCTGTTCTATTATTCCTCAACTAGTACAAAGTTTTGGGTTCTCTCAAGTTGGATATATTTGTCATCTGCACTCTGCAGGACATATCATTAGCATAACTTATTCTGACAAAAGGAGAACCACATTTTATAGTTAGTTTTTGGATTCTTTTGAGACTAGTGAAATCATCATTAAAACAGACAAAAGGGCATAGATTGTGTGGAGAATATAAGTATTTCTACATGTTTTCCAAAATAAAAATGCTTATATTTTAAAACAGAAACATAAGTATTTCTCCACGTGTTCCGAAATAAAATTGCTTATATTTTAAAACGAAAAAAACGGAGGGAGTATAACAGAAGCCAGTTAAAAGAGCGATAGAGTAAGAAAAAGATGTGGCGATTCATTTGGTGTGAGCCAAATATTGATATACTACCAATTTGCTTGTATTAGCTACCGATTATTAATAGACAATTAGCTTGAGAATCAGGATGGACGCATAGCATAATTCAGCAAATGGATAAACTATTAATGTTTATAAGGCTGCATGAATTCTTTTACTTCACTGATAAAGGAGCCCTCATTGTACTCCGTTCAACGAACAAAAAAACCTCTCAAGAACAATGAAGCAAACAATTCCTCAATGATACGGTACAATTCCTCACTATGATTTCACCTAGTTCAGGTATGATGAACCTAGTAGCTGGTGCCTCTCCGGCAAACAAATAACAAATGGAAATGAATTCCATGTTTTTTATTTCCTTTGTCCTAAGGTGTTTCTGAAGCTGTTATCTCAAGCAGGTTGATCAAAAGTTTCTCGTCAGTGCTTCTGCAATGCCATCAGCAACAATGTTTTGAGTTATCTAGTTAACCGGGGATATCTTGAGGCCCCTTGTTCGTCCAGGAGCACCTCCTGAGAGAGACGACAATTCGAGCGATAGCCTGTAGGAATACAAATAGAGAGAAGATCGTGGAATCAGCTATCATTAGCTTGAAAATAAGGCACACCATACATAAAATTAGGGGGCTTACAAGTTTGTAGTTCCTTTCTCTGCTTCGTTAGTCTCAGATTGCAACAAAATTTCTGAGTTTGTTTTGGACAGGATTGAGTAACATGCAGTTTCTTTCCCGTCCTTGATGACTGATCCCATAATGAAAGTTACTATCAGATTTATGATGAAACACACTAATAATAAAATGTAAGGAAAAATGTAAAAGCTCATGTTTCTTACAAGAATCATTTGAATCTTCGTGGTCATCATCCAAAGAAAGCAACTTCTGCAGGTCACAGGTAAAAAGTAAGGAACACAACAGCGTCTTGCAATAAGCATCTCTCACAAGGAAAGTTTATGCAGCCAGGGCACAAGGTTAATTACCTTCAAATTTTCATAACAAGCTTCAAGGTCGTCATTTACCAAAAGATGATCAAAAAGACCTGGTGAATTGGACTGGTCAAGCTCCGCACGAGCATTCCTCAGTCGCTTCTGGATTTGCTCCTCTGTTTCAGTTCCCCTACATAGCCAGTGCATAAATCAAACAGATTATTTCATATGGTCAGGAATTGAATAATCAAGTACATGAGCTTAGGCTATCACTGCATTTTGTAAACTACAAATATACCGTGCCCGAAGGCGCTTCTCTAGTTCCTCGAACGATGGAGGGCATACAAAGATGAATATTGCTTCAAGAGAAGAAGCCCTCACAGAACGAGCTCCTTGGACATCAATGTCGAGAATACACCTCTTCAATGAAAAAGCAATGGAAAGATGTAGCAATTCACCTTTCAGAAGTTTTCATGAAAAAAGAGTAATAACTTTACCTTCCCCTCATCAGTAACAGATTCAACTGCTTCAATGCTAGTGCCATAGACATTTCCATGAACATGAGCAAACTCAAGAAATTTGCCCTCACTTATCTCTTCCTCAATCTTGCTTCGTTCTGTGAAGTGGTAATGAACTCCATCTATTTCTTTCTCCCTTGGAGCTCTTGTGGTGTGGCTAACAGAAAATCCAAACTTTGATGGATATTCTTTCATTAATTTTGTAATTAATGTCCCTTTACCAACACCAGAAGGCCCGCTAATCACAACTGGCTTTTGGCCCTCACCAATTACTCCCTTGCTCCATGCAACAACAACTGTGCCCTTAATTTTGCTCTGCTGCTTAACAAAAGGAGTGTCTACCTAAAATAAACAAAGCAGAAGAAAGCATGTCATCTCAGTAAGGTGAATATTGGAAAAGCAAAAGAAAAGGAGAGAAGTATACTGATCAAGTGCACTGAGAATACAATATACTCCTAGGCCTCTAGACAAAAAGCACACAGAAAACATGAAACACAAAAATACCCTTGTGCTGGCATCTTGTGAAAGAGAAACACATGCTTTCAGGTCAATACAGAAAATATGAAACACAAAAAGACCCCTGAGCTAGCATCTTGTGAACGAAAACTACACACTTTCAGATTAACAAACTGGCATAATGCACCACACCAGCAGATTAACATAATAATGTTATAACATGAATAAAAGTATAGACTTCTAGCTTACCAGTAATACAAGAGACAAAAGTAACATTATTATATACTACGTATTATATAACTATAGAACAATCAATATGCATGAGAGTCTACAGGAACAGCAAGAAAATTATTTTCTTGTTAAGTTTGTACGCAAGAAAACCATAAGAGTATGCAGTTTCCTTGGTGCTAACTAAAATCTAATTCCTTTCCATAAATTAAAAGAGAACGGAAGTAAAGAAAAGAAGAGTGCTTGCATCAATTTTCCAGCTTTACCTCAAGGATCCGGATAGAATCATTCAAGGGAACACCCTTCTCAATAATCAGTATCTTCTCATTATTTACGAGAACCACTGAGTGTGAGCTGGTTGGATTTGGAGGTGCCCCAAGTACTGTAGGTATAACCCTGCATAGACACAATGGGAGTGAATAACTACCAAAATGAAAGCAGAGTAAATAGAGATCACAAACCAAAATGACAGAACACATACCAAGTCTGAGTTAGTTTGTCCAAAATTTTGATGGTTATGGATGACTTGGGGTCATCTGATCTGCTGATAACATACTGCAAAAGCAAGAACATGTTGTTACAATATAAATTTAGAGTACTCCCTAGTAAGATTAACACCGATTGACAACACACAGGTATGCTTTATTTTCATCAAATACTGTCATAGTACTAGCTGGTCCAACTAAGAATGAGCAAAGACAGATATAAACTTGACTTGATATTAGGAACACTATCAGTCATGTTCAAAAGAAAAGGCAACACTATCAGCATAGTTAATTTTAATGAATACTGGCACTATTTATCAGTGGTTACAGATTGCTACGAACACGCTTTCTTAAACTCAAGCAGCATAACACAAAGTGATAGCACACAGCCTAGCATCTCAAACAAGAAGGGATAGCCATCAGGGGTATGTAAAATCAAACCAAAGTTACAGTACATAAATGAATGTATCAATTCAACATTTCAACTTACTGTCTTATCGCCTATATCTATGGCATTCTGCAAGCAGTCCTTGGATTCCAAGGTGATGCTCTCGACACGAAACTCCGGAGCCTCTTCACCCTGTGACCAAATCAAAATCAGAGCCGGTTAAGCATGCGGGTCCCCTTAACAAACTCTTCTTGGCATCCACACATAACAAGAAACACATTGGCAAGCCCTGAAATATTCACCACAGCTAACTCACCATAAAATGCGCCGTGATCAGGGCAGACGCGCCTCGAATCCTATATAAAGAAGTAAAACAACAAAACAATTAGAACACGGTACAAGGATACGCATTCTGGTTTCTAAGACAAGGAGACTCAATTGAAGGCACCATTCTCACACATGTATCCATAGTAAGCATTCAAGAACTACCACCAACATACCATACCAAAACAAGAACCCAAATACCCCAACCACTAACCAAGCCCCTGAACCTCTCACATTTCAAGGCCTAAACTTTTCCACAGAGAGCACAAACTACAAATCAATCCACACTAACCAACATGACCCATTACCATTCCAAAGCTAGATCCACACAAGAACAAAACAAGCACTAATAGTAATATATCCGGGGGTGGTTGGTCAAACAACAGAAGAACACACACCAACCCTCAACCATCCCAAGAACGGTCAGGGAGCCCTAAAGAGAGATCCTGAGGGGAGATCAGAGCGGCACAAACCTCGTTTCCCCCCGTGATCCTTGGCTTCTTCCCCCTCTCTCTCCTCACCGGTGGCCGCTACGACGACCCAAGAAACCGAAACCCGCCCAAGAATGCGGCGGGGAAGGTCGACGCCGAGCAGGAGGGGATCGGAGGCGGGAGGCGGGAGGCGGGCGGCGGCGGCGAGGGAGGAGAGGATCGAATCGAAGGAGGAGGAGGAATTTGGTGGGAGGAGGCGACGGCGTCGACGTCGACGCCGCGGCGGCTTTATACGACTTTTTCTTCGCTTCTCTTCTCTTCTCTCTCTCTTTTTTTTTAATTTTCTTTTCTCTTTTTATTGTATTTTTTTTTATGGATTCGGTGGATCTGGTCGTCGTTTGTAAGGATGCCGAATTGCCGGCTCCACTCCAAAGCGGCTTTGCCATGTTTGCACATCACTCCAACCTAAAACGTAAAGTGGCTTTTGTTTCGAGGGTTAATTTGATCCATGTCATTATATAAGTACTATTTTAAATAAATGTCATTATAATTCATCTATTTGTAACTATGTTATTCGAATACGCAAGAAATTGGTTTCATGTCATGCTGTACATTGCAAATCTATTTGTAACTATGCCATTCGAATACACAAGGAATTAGTTCCATGCTATGCTGTACGTTGTAAATCTATTTGTAATTATGTCATTCAAATACACAAGGAATTGGTTCCATGCCATGTTGTATGTTGCAAACCTATTTTGACTCTTTTTTACATATTTTTGTATGGTCAAAATTGCCCCTATCCTTACCTACTTCTTCTCCAGCTATCCTCTTCTTCTTCCCAGCTTATGAGGAAATAAGGATGGAGCATGGGCTTGAGACCAGCGGAGCAGAGGAAGGAGGGGGTGGGGAAGAGGTGGTCGAATCGCGAGCGCATGGGCGGTTCGACGAAGGGATGCCGGTGAACTCCTACACCATGGCGCGGAAGTTGGAGGTGTCAGTGGTCAGCACTGTCGTAGGCACGCTCCGCAACGTCCGCGTTCACTTCCTCGACCCCCTCATCGACAGGGCAACCCCCAGCTGCGCTGCCTGCTCGGCAGAGACCTGCACGCCATGCCACAACAATATCGACGGTGAGGACGACGCTCCTGCTCCACCTCCTCCACCGCTGCCCGGAAGTGCCACTATCCACTGGTGTGCCGCCGCCTGAGACAAGGACGGCAGCGACGCGAGCTCCTGCAAGCCATAAAACAAGCTGCCACCGAACCCTGATGTCGTCGCCAATGCCGACTGCCGTAGCAGTGCGGAGAGCGACGACGAGTCCGTGCCACCGCCGCATCTGGAATCAAACTCGCCGTCCCCTCCACTGGACGACTGGAGAGTACAGCTGTTGCTGGAATCCATCCCACAAACTCCTTATCGATCTCGTGCCCCTTGAGAGTGGAGGAGAAGAGAAGAGAGAAAAGAGGAGGAGGAGAGAAGAAGAGAGAAGGAGAACTGACAGATGGGTCCCATGTATAAATTGAGTATTTTGGTTCATCCAAATATACGGTAGAAAAACAATAAAAACATGTCTGATGGGTATAAAATGGCATGGATATAGTTTTGGAGGTATTGCAATGATATAGTTACAATAGGTGAATTGTAGTGGCATTAGTTAACTTGTCTCGTTCATGAGTATTTAGCAAAATTTGTGGTGGTTGGCTTTTGTGTTGTTATTAGTGCTACTTTTATAATTTGGTACGATCCTTTTGAGTCACACGTGTTCGCTGCAAATTTTGTTAGCAAATGCTTCTAACCAGACACAAATATCGAGCGCCGCACCCACTGGCCCTGCTCTGCTAGCTCCTCCAAGCACGCGATGTAGGCGAGGTGGAGCCATCCTTTAGACCTCTTGCTTCTCTAGCATGGTGAGGTTCTTCGACAGGTGACGGAGACGCTTCGGAAAGTGTTGTAGGTGCTCATAGGAGAAGCCTGAGAGGGGATGTCAAGAAGGAGGCCTATCCTACCAGCACTGAGTTTCGTGTAAGGACGGGTCTCCTCCAGTGGCGGAGAGGCCCAGGCAAGAAACCATTATGGTGTGGTGGCCATCATGGAGGGCTAGCAGCGGCGGTTGTGCGCTTGATGGAGCAAAAGGGCGCTAGAAAGAGCTCAGGTGAAACAGGCCGTATGAAGTCCTGGTGTGGATCTAGAGTGGAGACCAGAGAAGACTTTAGGATGCTTCGGCAATTATTTTGTAATGTTGCAGAAATATATCAGCTTTGTTTGTAGAAAATATTTTAATGCCTTGATAAAAAATTTTATCAACCGGAACAACTTGACCATCAATTTTATTTGTCGGATTATACACTCAACGTTAAGCACACCTACTTTGTTTGACGGCTTAGCTATTATAGATCGATTCATACGTGTTTATGAGTGCCAGTTGGCCTATTTCGTGAGTTTTGTTTTTTTATATATAATATATAAGATCAAAACACGGACACAAATTACTTTGAACCATGACGATGAAAGTGTTACGGCTAAAAAATATTCCCTCTATTCCAAAATAATTTTTTTACCCATCTCATATATACCAATACAAAACTAAAAAAAAGCTAGAATACTCTCACTTTATTAAAACTCAATACAATAATTTTTTTTTATCTATTCCCAATGCCTTTACCTCCTATTTTTATCAATTCCAAGTAATTGTTACATATTTTGAGACAAATAGGATAAACAAAAATAAACTTATTCTGAGACAGAGTGAGACAGAGTGAGTACCCTGTAAATAGGCAGTGATGTGTCAAAACAAGTGTTAAAAGATGTGTGTGAGACCTTACTAGCTTGCATAGCTTGCAACATATATTTACGTACAACTTACTCACATACCTACACCTAACTTGACAAACAAAAAATATTTTACAAAATTTTCCACGACACTCATGGCTGGCTGAAACCATGCACTCACAGCTCAACAAAAACTAAACAATTCGGACATGGTAGATTTTTCCTACCACATTAAAATTGGAAAAAGATAATATTTTGTTGTTTGGAAGTATTGTATCATAGTCACACATCATAGTGTAACGTAGACATCTGTTCCACAATGTAGAATGATCATTCGAAAGAGAAAAGGGAAATGATCTGGTCAATGAAAATGACGTACAGACAAATCATCGGTAGTTTCTCCGAAAGTGCCACACAACTACACAAGGCTAGTTAATTAGGCATCAATCAAGTTGTCTTAATCATCTTCTTTAACATGCAGTTTCGTGTGCCTATGTACGAAGGTAGGATGACACTTTGTTTCTTTTTTTTTTTAAAACGAACCATGCAAGAGATTGCGAGGTTTTATATGATATACCAAAGAAAAAAAATCACAAGAACATAGCCCTGGTCTTTCAGCATGGGCAGCCAAGTGAAAGAAAACAAACCATAATTATTTGGGAATAAAAACATAACAATGATCAAGTTGTTCTAGATTAACTAGATTGTACAAACCAAAAGAACAAAATACCACCGATAATATATAAGCACCGTACCAGTATTGGTCAATTGGAATTTGTTTCTTTGAGGGAATAAATGGTGAGTTGCAATGTGGAGCCACAGGTTCATTGAATGAAGGCAATATCTAGATTCATTGATTCTGATGTCGGCATCAATTTTTTTCTGTTTCTGCTAGATGTGACACTCATGGAAGCAAGGCCAACCTTTACCAAAATTTGTCTCCGGCCAAGAAATTGCCTCTTAGACTCTCAAGGAATTTTTTTTAAAAAAAAAAACTGAACAGTTTGATAGGCATGAGTGATGATAAAGGCAAGGAAAGTGACCTACAAGGCAACTGCAACCATTACATCTATAACTGGTAGTGACATCTATTTAATTAATTATATAGTATACTTTTGTAAATAGCCTTGATTTTATTTCTGAAAGCAAATATATGTGACTAACTTATTTCCAGAATCGGACATTCATGGAATTTCAAAGTTTATTTTGCAAGGCTGGAATGTATGCTCATGGTTGTCTGAATCGCCACAATATTCATTTGGCAACAAGGTTACATTCTTATGAATAACTGTTATGCATGTTTATTTTTGAAGATAAGATTGGCAAATGCTTTGTTGATACACCATGGTTTAGTCTTTAGAGATTAATCTTTTGATACGGAACAAAATTCCAGTTGCCAACTAGTCCATATTCTTTGCTAGCCAGAGCCGTGCTGCATCAAAAATCTGATCTGATCAGAGAGAATTTGGTTCAAATTCGAGTTCATTACATCCACTCTTAATGCATAAACAGATTCCACTCCAATTAACAATTGCATAAAAAGATTAACCTATCACTTTGCCCTATGTACATTTTCTTGTCTAACGGCTTATTCCAGAGCTCATAATCCTCCGAGGATTCTGGCCTATTTTTCCAAGGGCTTGTTCGGTTAATTTCTTCTCATAGGAATAAAAAACTATACAGATTAAAAATAAACATCCCCTCCCCTTAACAAAATCCCTTCCCATAGGAATTTATGAACAAGCTCTAAGGATACCCACGAAAGAATTATCCATGAGTCAAGTCAAATAACCTCACATTGAATTAATTATAGAACCAGTTTAAATTATTATGTAGTGTACATGTTACTAATTAAAGGAGACCCACGAGACTTTGACACGTAGCTAGTTGATCATAGGAACAAATTAGCACACATCTGTGGAAGATATGGATACCGGGTACCGATATAGCCTGTATATCCGACTATAGATAGAAGATAGGCTGCATCCATGTAATAAGATATAGAATAGGACTCAGTTGTCATATTGCCTTATGTCGCAAGGTATGGTATAGACAGTGGCGGAGCACACCCAAAAAATTAGGTGGGTCAGACTAGCGAGATGTTTATATTGAAATCATGTGAATTACGGTAAATGAATGATATATTTACATCTTGTAAGAAGATTAAAATAACAAGTAAAAAATGCTCGCACCATATAATATTAATTCGTCGTGCATAAAAAATCTTGGGAGTAGTTGGATTCGTCTTTGCCCCAAGGCAAACCTTCCGCTTCGGGAGTTTCGTCTTCTTCATCGATGACTTCGAAAATCTCTTCCTCTCCGACTCAGATTCAAACCAGTCAGAAAGGATCAGACTACCTTGATCTAATTTGGTCTCCCGAACGCCGGGAAGGCCTGTTCCAAGCTCATTCTCTCTGACTCTGACTCAATCTAGCCAGGGAGATCAACCTCGGCAAGTTTGACGATTAATCTCCGATGTCGCCAGGTTTTCTCCCTTCCAATTTATCATTGTTTATTAGATTGATTTCTAATCACAAATTAATCTACTGGTGTTTTTTGTTGTTCGAATATAATACCGCGACACTATTGATGTGATTGCTGGCGATCGTGGACTCATGGTGTCACTACACGGTCAACCGGCCATGGGGTCTGCCCTGGCATGCATACTCTGTTTGACCTTGCTTTCACGGCTGGCCGACTCCGTCTCTGCTAATGAACAACCTCGTCTCCACCGCCTACTGCCTCCACCGCTGCAGACTAGTGACCTCACCTTCACGGTTGGCTTACTACATCGTCGCTGATGGGAGACCTCATCTTCACCACCACCTGTCTCCACCCCTATCGACTGGTGACCTCACCTTCACGATTGGCCTACTACGCCGCCGTTGATGGGCGATCTCATCTTAAGTGTTAGCCGCCTCCGTCGCCACCGACTAGTGATCTCGCTTCCATGGCTAGGCGACTTTGCTGCTGCTAATAGGCAACCTCATTTTCAATGCCGGTTGCGTCCACCGCTGCGGACTAGTGACCATACCTTCACGGTTGGCCTACTACGCCACCGCTAATGAGCGACCTCGTCTTCGCCGCCGGTTGACTCTGCCGTCACCAACTTGTGACCTCGCCTTCATGGCTAGCCAACTCCGTCACCGCTGATGGGCAACCTCGTCTTCACCGCCTAATGATGTCTCACCCCAACACCGGTCGACTCCATCGCGCCATTGATGGGCGACCTTGTCTTTACCATTGGCTTCCTTCACTGCCGCCACTTTGCCAGCCCTAACATCCCCTAGAATCCCGACATCGCGCCATGCGCTACCAGACACGACATCATGCTAATCTACTACAATAGGTGGTTCTCTAATCTTCTAGCTTTCCACTCGGACATGGCCCTGAGCCTATCGAGTTTGAATTTAGGGAGGTTGGTTGGCATTTTCAATATGCATCTCCACTCAAGCGATGGTTATTCAATGATAAGAAGCTACTGTTCTTGACTCTATGTTTATTTATTTTTCAACTAAGCATAGAGTTGTGGGAAATTCGACAGGCATTATGTCAAGATAAAGCAATCAACTAATCAGTCAACAAGTGCTATGTAATCAACTTCAGCAAACTCTTCTTCTCGGTGTCCAATTTTCTTACCGACAACTTTGGCAAACTCTTCTTCTCCGACCTGAGTTTGGATCAGTCAGAAGAAGCAACAATCAACCAGATCCCATTCAGTCTCCCGGACACTGCCACGGACTTCTCCAAGTTTCTCAAGTGTCAAGTTCGAGATCTAATCTATGGGTCCGGGTCAGACTCGGCTCTGCCCTCTGAAGTTTGACTCGGATATGGATTCGAGCTTCCCGAGTTCGAGCTTAGGGAGGTTGGAGTCATCAACCAATCAATTTAGTTTGATTACTTGGATGGCAACTACTCTCCTCTATGTGAAACATAATCAATGGCTATGACAAACCAAGTACTACTACCGTTGATATGAAAAAAGATGCGTTGCATCAATCTTCATCATGTGCGCTAGAATCAAGGAAATTACTCGAGCTTGGACATCTTCTCAACAGTTCGATGGACTATTGTCACTGACGTCACCTTTGGCACCTTTGCCATCAGCACAACCTCGTCTCTGGCCAACTATTGCCAACCAAGTTCTTTGGTGACTTTATCTTCACCGCTGACTTGTGATCTCGCCTTCATGGTTGGCCTACTCCACCACCCGCTGAAGGGAGACTTCGTCTCCACTGCTAGCCGACTCTACCGCCCCATTGACCAGTGGCCTTGCCTCCATGTCGGCCGACTCCGCCGCGCCACTAATGGGTGACCTTGCCTCCACCGCCAACGGGCAACCTCGATGGCGACATAAGGACAAGCGACATGTTCGGGCGCTCACCAGCTCAAGCGCGAGGATCACACCTTCAATCTCGACTCGTTCTAGATACGTGCAATAGGAATTCATGGCCTATTTCCTACGCTCAAAGATTTGGACTAGTCATTACGCCCCACGAGGGCCACCAGCTGAGTACTTGTGCCAATCAAGACTCAGATACCACTTTATTTTAGTACGCCCCATGAGAGATAACCATTCGGATCAGAAGACACTTAGATGAGATACACTCGGTCTATATCACCTGGGAGATCTGTCATTCGAGAGCTGACGAAAAGGAGCAATACACGTGTTATTTTATCATGATCTTATTGGCATAGAGCCTAGTGTGTTCGTGACCCAATAACTACCATGCGTGGTGAATTAAGAATGCCCTACTGGGCCTTGGGTGGTGTTGTTCCAACAACCCACGTGCTATTTTACCCAATGCCTCTTTTCTTAGCGTTGCCGTGTGGTTACTAGTTAGCTGCAGTAATGCTATTTTCTAAGGGTATCAACAGCATGCTCATGAAGCTTCATGGATGGCTTTTTATAAAAGTCAGATGCTGATTGAAAAATAACCGATTATACAATCAATATATCACGGCGGTCATGGTACTTGAGAATTCTCACCATATATACCGTGTCCAGGTGTAAGCCACTCGGCTAGCAGGGGGTATTATTCTTGACTATATGTTACTAAGCACATAGTTGGGGGCTACACCTATTAGGTGCATCTATCTGATGCATATGTTTATTCATTTATCAATGGAATCTTCCATAGCCTCTACAAGATATAAAAAAGAGGACTCGAGAAGGAAGCACTCAAAAAGCCTTCATAGGGAAGATTGAAGTACTCAGTTTTAGTCATGAACCACAGAGAAGACTGCAATTCGACTGTGAAGATCTCAGGGATTATTGTAAGATATGGGTACCGAGTACCTATACAGCTTGCATATCCGACTACAGATAGAAGGTGAGATGCATCCATGTAATAAGATATAGAATGAGACTAAGTCGTCATGTTGCTTTATTTCATAAGGCAGGGCATAGAGCCCCGACTGAATACTACCTCGTATAGATTAGGAAACTGAAGCCGTATCGGGCTAGGTTTTTCTCCTTATAACCCTAGGCCCCAATCTATATAAGGAGAGCAGAGAGCCCCCTCAAGGACACCAAATTGACCAGACAAAAGATCCATGAGATCAATACAACTAATATCACCATGATCGATACAATCCGACAGATCCAATCTACCAAATAGGAGTAGGATATTATCTCTCATCGAGGGGGTCTGAACCTGTCTAAACTCTTATCTCCTTGCATTCATCCACTTTAGGTCTCGTGTGCTATCTCTTTATTATTGCCGATAAAAAACATCGACAACATCATTCTCCACAAGCATATATATCAGGTTCAACATATTCTCCAAAGAAGAAAATAAAGCCATATAATCTTATATCTCCAGGATATATTCTTTACACCATATTAGTGATAGGCTAGTTTTCACACTATAAAAGCACGGCCAAATATCACCACCATGAGCTCAAAGAACCAATAGTGCCACCCCCAAGTTATTAACACTACATTTGAGAAAAAAACACTTAGACACATAATTAACCATGTCTACCAATGGGAGCAGTGTGATGATCAGCCCTGTGGTGCAAGGAAAGTTCCAGCAGGGCGTCATGAACGGCATGCAGGTAATCATTTAATAAAACCTGGTAAATATCTGGAGAGAAAGAGTGTATTTGACATTACATAAATTTGCAGTAATTTAATTAATCTAAGAGATTAACGGACCATGTTTTTCTTCTTAAATTAGAACAATAACATTGGCAACAGTACGAGTGTCCCTGTGTCTGGCTCCTGCTTCAATGGCACTGCCTTCCTCAGTGGTAACTATGCTAATGCACCACCGGCTCGGCAGGTAAGAGAAAATACAGAGCGAATTCATTCATTTGGCCCAATAATTTTCCATATATTACTGTTGTTTGTTTTATTTTTAATCAGTTATTAACTAAGTAATTAGTTATGTTATTTCATTCAGGTTCCAAGTTATTCTATTACTGGCATAGGAGGAAACGCGACCTTCTAAGCAGCTAGCCTGAAACGGCAGAAGGACCAGCATGCATAAGCATGAACGAACGAATGGATTGTATGTGCTACAACCAAATAAAATCCGCTTAATAACGTGTTTGTAATACAATCCTATATGTGTATGATTGAATAAAATCATTGGCCTAGCTGGGACTAAGCTAAAAAGGCATATTAATTGATACATATGGATTAATGGATGTCTCAGTGTATGACTCAGAAGATATACCTTGTTTACATATTCCAAATATGTAGTCATTTCGTTCTTAAATATACAAGTCATTTCAGATTGTGCGGATGAATAAGTTGTACTAGCTAACTTTTCAATGACCTTTAGTTACACTAAACGAATGTACGAGTGTGAAGAATCTAAGACAAATTACATAACAGCAAACTCCTGGATATAATGAAGTGACTTCAAACAAACCATACTTAAAAGGAAAAGCCACTAAAAATATGAAATGACTAGGAGAGATTTGACATTTGGATAACATATTTTATTTGACTGTAAGTTAATAAAAAACTACAATGATTATTTTTTTCTTCCCATATTAACTTACTAGCTAAATGCATGTGTCTTAAGTTGAAATGGAATATTAGAAAAGAAGGAACTCATTATACACACTTTAAATACCCCGAACAAATTAGCCACATTCTCTTTCTCTAATCATCCGCTGCTTTTCTCATCACCTTCACACAAAAATTTAGAAGATATACATGCTACATCCTAACAACAAACAAGTAGTCCACCAATCAAGTAGCTCACCCATCATTGTAGGTGGTGGTCGGTGGCATATTCACCACTCACCCCCAGTATTGAAGTCATTTAAAATGATATAGAAAAAATAAACGCAACACAAGTACAGCCTTTGTATTCTAACGAGAAAAGTTTAAAAAAACTCATCAAACAAATGCTTAATGTATGATACACATGTTGTGACAAAGGTCGACTGAAGTTCTTTTTATGTGGATTATGAAAATCATGTCACCTTTATCGTAAGAGATCATACTTACTTCCCTAGGAAGATAACCGAGAGAGGTACACAATTTTTAGAGTATTTTTTATTATCTCTCATTGTAGGTAACATAAATTATACTAGAAAATATAGTAAGTTTCTAAAAAAATAAAATGTAGTACGTACTACCTCCGAGTACCTACTCAAATACCGTGAAATTACACTTTTTCACAACAGAAAATTCTATACATAGCACAGAAACAAACCGGTACCAAAAAATAACACAATAAGTTTTCACTTTCGACTAGAAAACACAGGTCATCGATTTTTCTTAGATACGTAACACTCTCGTCGTGGTTGCAGTTATGATAGAGAGTTTAGCTGTGAGTTGATACTTACAAATACCAATTTGCCCTTGGTTCTATCTGTATAGCAGAGCATAGGGAACTTGGTTGGCTGTACCGGCTCCTTTCGTTAGTTTGGTCGTGCTTGCGAGTTGCGAGGTGTTCTCCAAAAAAAGGGTGATGACGGCGGCTGCTTCTGAGGTGTCGCTCGCCGTGGAAAAGGGTGACGACGGTGGCTGCGAGGCGCGGTGGCTTGGTCGACGACAGCGGTGGCTGGCGGTTTTTGCCACTGTTACTGTGTACCGGAACAAATCAGCGAATAATTCTGAGAATTTTTTGCTTCGTTTGCTATCTCTAACCACACATTGGCGACTAGAATGTACAGGATTGAAGTTCTTGTAAGCTAATTGTGGTTACTGCAAATGGTACAGCTAAACTTTAGCTTGTAGTGTTTGAGCTCGATTAGGATGAGAGGGTTGCTCGGCGGATGGAGAGATGGCCCGATTAGCTGCCAATCCAGTCGAGGCTCTCGGTGATGACACGCATGCGGGGGCGCAGCTCGGCGTCGGGCTCGGCGCAGCCAAGGACGGCATGGAACACGGCGAGCACCTCGCTTAGCAGCGTCGGGTCAACGACCTCCGACAGTGGCGCGCGCAGCCGATGGCGCCGGCCTCCGTCTTGAACGCACGGCGGCCGCGCCACCCGGAAACAAAGGACAAATTAGTACGGGGATAAATTTATCTACTCTAATCTAACTTCGTTTGCTCAAAATGAGACTAAATGTTACGTATCAAAGGAAAATCGATGGCTTGTGTTGTGTTTCTAGTTGAAAGCGGAAAATTTTATCTTTTCACAATGTTACGGTAGAAAACTTATAGAAAGAACATCAATGCAAGAGTCTCACGGTAATTAATTTAGCATTCTAATTTTTAATACCCAAAATTAAATTGGCTTAATTGCTTGTATTTTATATTTTACCGGATGGAGTTCCGATTAGCATATCAAAACAAATACACCAAATCTCATAACCATGCATGATCACACATCACACATCCTTAAGAGCTGCACTTTTTCTTTCTTTTGAGAAAGACTTTTCAAAAAGGGTAGCAGGAGCTCTGCTCACTTAAAGATTGGATTAAGAGGAGATACAAGAAGTCTTAAGTTATAAGTGTTTCGAAGGGTCAAGTCGCTCTACTATGTATGAATGGTTTGTCTAGCATTGTGCTATAGAAACTAAGTTATTATTATAATCTAATGTACATGTTACTAAATGAGATCCACAAATAATTAAGACTTCAATGTGTACGCTAGCTGATCCTAGGAACAAAGCACACACCATTCACTACAAGCATATATATCAAGATCAACATATTCTCCCAAGAAGAAAAATAATAAAGTAATATATGCAATCTTATCCAGGACAAATTCTCTCCACAGTAATGATAGATGAGTTTTTCGCACTATAAAAGCAAATCCAAATATTACCACCATGAACTCAAAGAGCCAAGAGTGCCACCACCAAATTAACACACCTACAAACACTGGTACCAAAATACACTTTAAACACATAATCAACCATGTCTCGCAACGGGAGCAGTGTTATGATCAGTCCTGTGGTGCAAGGCAAGTTTCAGCAGGGCATCATGAATGGCATGCAGGTAATCAATTGATTAAACATGGTAAATAACTAGAGTATATCTGTGAATTTTATAGTAATTTAATTAATCCAAGGTTAATGGAGCATGTTTTTCTTCTTAATTTTGTTAATGTTAGAACCGTGACATTGGCAACAGTACTAGTGTCCCTGTCTCTGGCTCCTGCTTCAATGGCACATCCTTCCTCAGTGGCAACTCCGTAAATGCACCACCAGCTCCGGAGGTAAAAATAAAATACAGATCATTTTCATTCATTTAGGCCAATAATTTTTTTCATAACTTACTTATGTTTGTTTTATTTTATTCGAGGATTTTAACTAATTAAGTATTGCAATTATTTCATTCAGGTTCCAAGTTACTCTATTACTGGCATCGGAGGAGACGCGACCTTTTAAGTGCTGGCATGCAGCAAGGAGGGATACACCAAAATAAAGCCGCTTAACAGCGTGTTTGTAATAATCCTATATGCATGCTATTGAATAAATCATGGGCCTAGCTGGTAGTAAGCTTAAATGGCCTGCTAATTGATATAAATGGATTAATGGATGTCTCACAGTACAACTCAGATGATATATTCCTTCCATATCTAACTATATTGTATTGTTAACTTTATTTAGTTGAACTTTTAAAACTTTGACCATCAATAATTCTCAAAATATTTAGTTTGAAAACATAAAAAGGTCATATGTTTGGACTTTTCTTTTGAGTGCTTTTACAATATTATAATTTGTTAGATATCATCGATATATTGCAATAGAAAATATAACAAACTGTCTCCAAAATCCGCATTAGTCATTCTCATAAAATGCGAGCTCACATTTTCTTAGTACCATGTTTACAATTTTATTTTCATTTCATGTAAAGGGTTAACTCAGGATAGTACGGTTGGAGCGTCATGGCTTACAAGCTAACTCTCACCCACTCAAGGGATCCTTTGGAATAAAAGAAAAATAGAGGAATTTCAAAGGGTTTGAACCCTATAGGAAAAATTCCCATGAGGCCCTTTGGAACAAAGGATTGGGTCTCTAGAATTCCTTTGAAATTCCTATGGAATGACATGTTTCATGGGAATTGTGGAGGACTCCTAGGTAGTATGAGCGCCAAGCTCTTGGAATTTTTTCTTTGTGTCTACCTCTCTCTTCTAAATCCTATGTGTTTTTCATGTGCTCCGTCCAAGCGGTTTGTTTTGTAGTTTTCTCGTGTTTTTCATTCCTTAGCTGCAATGACATTCGAATCCTACATTTTTCCTATTCCCGTGTTATGAGAATCCTATGTTTCAAAGGAGCCCTCAAATGAATTTCAAAGGATTCTAAACCTTAGAAATTTTTCCTACATGTGTTGTTAGGAACAAAGGATTTGAGCATGCCAAATTCCTACGGATTGCTATCCAATGCACCAATTCCATAGGAAAATTTACTATGAATTCAAACCTCATTTTATTTTCCTTTGAGAAGTCTAATGCTTCTTCTCTCTCTCTTAATTCCATGAAATTCCTATGGTTATATTCGTATAAACCATCCAAGCACAATATGTCTCAGATTCCCGTGTTGAATTCCCGTGGAGTTTGGCCATACGTGGCATTCCAATCCTGCATTACAATAGTGTTACAATATGGGATGTAGTACCTCTTTTATATAGTTCAAATATAATCATTTCATTCTTAAATACTAGTGTGTTAAGTTGCGCGTTCCCGCAACTATAACCTTCCTCTCTATTAAATGTGTCTATAGGTTATGTTCGTAATAATACTAATCTTAAATTTGTAATAATAATTAATTATAAGAACAGTTTTTAACGGGCACATAGCTGATGTGCCATTAGTACATCACAGATATATACTATATATAAGCTCATTACTAATATATACAAATCGAATGATGTGAAGTTTAGTCTAAACCTATGAATTTACAAATTGATCTTTGTAAAAGTTAATTTCCAAAGCTTAGTCTATTTGTAAATCAGTTTTTTACTAAGGTGCACATTATAAAATATACATCCACAACCTTATTACCTTTTTCTTAGTAGGATCAAGAGCCTTTTGGACACAATTACCTTGTTTTTGTAAAAAAAGATTTTCTTCTAGCTATTTTGTCTCCATGTGAATCCAAAGGTCATTATTTTGTTGATTACTTGGCTCATCCTAGTGGCATTATGGGATTCCCTTTTTAAATGTGTTAGGTTATGTTCGTAGTAATCCTAAGATTAAATTTCTAATAATAATTAATTATAAGAACAATTTTTAACGGGCACATAGCTGATGTGATATTAGTACATCACAGATATATACTATATATAAGCTCATTACTAATATATACAAATCGAATGATGTGAAGTTTAATCTAAACCCATGAATTTACAAATTGATCTTTGTAAAAGTTTACTTCCAAAGCTTAGTCTATTTGCAAATGAGTTTTTTACTAAAGGTGCACATTATAGCATATACATCCACAACCTTATTACCTTTTTATTAGTAGGATCATGAGCCTTTTAGACACAGTTACTTTGTTTTTCTAAAAAAGATTACTACTTCCTCTATCCACCGGCTTAGATTTTTTCTAGCTATTTTGTCTCCATGTGAATCCAAAGGTCATTATTTTGTTGATTACTTGGCTCATCCTAGTGGCATCATGGGATTCCCCTTTCACTAATGTAGATATGTCATTTAACGGTGCGGATGAATTAATTGTAGCTCAATGACCTTTCAATAACTTTCATTTATAGGAGAGAAAGGGGGAGGGGGTGATGTACGACATACTAGTTCAAATGTGTGAAGCTCTATGTTGGTTACTGTAAACAATTCGAGACAAATTACATAACCCTAACAGCTAACTCTTGGATATATGTAAACGAAGTGACTTCAAACAAACCATACATCCAGGGAAAGGCAGTTAGTCCTAAAACTAAAAAAAAATATGAAACTACTACGACAGATGTAACAGTCAAATAACGTACATATATTTTATTTAACTGTAAGTCAGTCAAAATAGAGTAGAAATAATTATAATTTTTCCATAGCAACTTAAAAGGTGAGCACAACACATCATAAAATATGTCTTGATAGTGTATTATTTCATATTATAAATGTTAATATATTTTTCTACAAACTTAATCAAAGTTTTAAAAGACCATGACTTATTTCTATAAATTTAGACAAAGTTAACAAATTTGGCTTATGACAAAAATTAAAACACCTTAGAATATGGAATGAAAGGGTGTACATGTTACTAAACGAGACCCATAAGACTTCGACAGTTACGCTAGCTGATCACACCATTCACTACAAGCATATATATGTCTGGTTCAACATATTCTCCCCAGAAGAATATAAGCCATATAACCCTATCCAGGACAAATTCTCTAGTACACCGCAGTAATAGATGAGTTTTTAACACTACAAAAGCATGGCTAATATCTCATCACCATGAACTCAAAGAGCCTAGGGTGAGAAAAAAATTGACACATAATTAACAATGTCTGCCAACGGGAGCATTGTGATGATCAGCCCTACGGTGCAAGGCCGATACCAGTAGGGCGTCATGAGCGACATGGTAATCAATCAATTAAAACCTGGTAAATATCTAGAGGGGGAGAGAGACAGATAGAATTTAACACGTATATCTGTAGTAATAATTTAATTAATCTATGTTGTTAATTAATTAGAACCATAAAATCAGCAACAGTCAGATTGTCCTTATGCCCGTCACATGCTTCCACATCACCTTCTTCTTCAGTGGCAAGGCAACTCTGCCAATACACCAGTGGCTCGGGAGGTGAAAGAAATACATTCATTTAGGCCAGTAATTTTCCATAAGTTACTGTTGTTTGTTTTATTTTATTTTAACTGAGGTTATTAACCAACTAAGTACTGTTATTATTACATTTAGGTTCAAAGTTACTATATTACATTTAGGTTCAAAGTTACTATTCTATAACTGGCACAGGAGGAAACAAGTTGTCAAATGTTTACTGACGAATGAGCTTAGACGGACGAACGAATGGACTATTACTAGCTATACCTAAATAAAACTGCTAAACAACATGTTTGTAATAATCATGTATGTCTGTAATTGAATAAAATCGTAGGCATGTTGATTAATTGATTCATATGGATTAATGGACGTTAAGTGTATGACTCTAAAGATATTCCTCGCATATATACTCAAAATATAATATGATCTAATTCATTCTTCAATGATATAGGATATTAAGCTCTAATTGTAGCTAAGTTACTTTTCAATAACCTTCATTTGTATTACTTGGATATGGATAGATGTTTTTCACGTGGATTAAAGCCGGCCAGCTCTTTACTGTGAACATTCCAAGACAAATTACATGACACTGACAACTAACTGTTGGATATAAAAGAAGTGACTTCTATAATACTTTAATACTTAGTGCTACCTCCATTTTTAAATACTCGCTTTGTTCTAAAATATATATAGGCCATACTAGATTTCTATATGGTCTCCAACATTATATTTTGAGTATTAATTTATTTCATAATATATTAGTAATAACTGCAAAATTAATATCATATAAAAATATTTCAAATACAATATAATAAAACTCACATATGTTTTTAATTAAATTATTAGTCAAAATTTTTCCAACGATGACTTCCCCAAAAGAAGACGTCTTATTATATATATATATATATATATATATATATATATATATATATATTATATTTTAGAACATAGAGTATGTGGTATTATTGATTTTTTCCTCGTAACGTTTGATCATCCATCTTATTTTGAAAAATACATAAGTATTATTTATTTTGTTGTGATTTCTTTTATCATTAAAAATATTTTAAGCATTACTTATATTTTTTATATTTATAACAAGGTTTTAAATAAAATGAATGGTCAAACTATCGAAAACTTGACAACATTATATATTTAATTAGAAACTGAGGGAGTAGTATTTTGTACGACCAAATAAGCCGTACATCAAGGAAAAGGCATTTTCTTCACCAAATAAACCATAGAATACATCACCAAACACTTTAAACATTTTTGAACATTCTAATAGCATTCTAATCTCACGATATGTAAACATTTTTCTGCATTGACAAAAAGGCATTTGCATCACCAAACAAACCATCACCAATGCAGGAAATTGCACGTGTCCTATTTTACATTCGATGGCGTTCCGATTGACGAATCAAAACACTTAACCTCATAACCATTATCACACATCCTTATAAGGGCTGGCTTTTCTTTTAGAAAATGCTTTTCTTTTTCAAGCAAAAGCTCTCCTGCATTTAAGATCGGATTAAGGGCTGGTTTTTATATTCATGCACCCATCCACACTACTACAGAAACGGTTTTTTCGTGCGGGCCGAAAGACATCTTCCCGTGCGGAAGACCTGCCCACACGGGCGAGAAGGTCTGGGAAAAGACCATTTTCGCGTGCGGGCGGCCCACCGCACGAAAAGATTGATTATCCCGTGCGATCAGCTTAAACGGCCCGCACGGAAAGATCCATTATGCCGTGTGGGCCGCTTAAGCCGACCGCACGGGATAATCGATCTTCCCGTGCGGTTCTTTAAGTGGACCGCACGGGAAGATTGATCTACCCATTATTTTATGTGCATATAAAATATTGTTTTTTGTGCATATATTATTTTATGTGCATATATTGGCTCATTTCTCCCTCCCTCCTCTCTCTCTGTCTCTCTCAGTAATAGTATATATACACATCGCACGTATTAAGAATTAAACATAATTAATTATTTTTTCATGAAATTAAGATATTAAATTGTACGCATACATCACATATATACATATCATCGCTTCTCGCAATTTACAAAAGTTTAAAAAACCACATAAAATATATACTTATTTAGAAATGTTTGTACTAGCTAGTATACATATGTTCTTTTTTTCACTCTCTAAGTCGTTTGAAGGTATCCTCCGTCGCAAGCTGGCTCTCCGGATCATAGAAATCGCCCAAATGGTTGCAGACATCGTGGCGGATGAAGCGGCAAATATCTGCACACAAGTTTAATATGGTTCGATCGTCGAACCGGTTCGCTACAACTGGAACGGACGGGATCTGTTTAAGAAGGAATACACATTGTTATAGTTAGGAAAATTATACAAGATCTTATAATGTGTAAAAAGATATTTCTCTGGACTTACTTCTTCAAACTTTGTAGTGTATCTCCCGTTGAGTCTAAGCATCTCGCATACGTAGTATCCGCATAAATTAGTTTGTGGTGGTTGCTTAAAACAGTATGTTGAATAAAATTGTATACATCAATATTTTGAGTGAAACAAGTATATATAAGAAATGTCGGAATAACGGAGATGTAATTACCGGTCATCTTGTCTTCACGAGAAGTTTCTTCTTTTGTGGATTATTGATTGGTCCACCGTGGTCTACGTAATATTTGTGTGCTCTATAAAGACAAAATAATTGTTTGAGTCAATTATGTTTCTTCGAGAGTACAACAGCCAATATTTAGTAAATGGTGCATAACAGGACTTACAAATTTAATATAATGAGAAACTCTGTAAATGTTTCCTCGCCATAGTGTGCCGGATCCAGCACTACGGCCAAGTGGTCCCGCGGATATACCAGAAAAAGTATGTAGTGATCGCTGCAAAGAAAATATGTTAATTGTAGGTGATATCGTACTAAAATATCAGTAGTACGGAAGAATATTATGTACCGCAGCGCATAAGGGACCAAGAGGATAGTTTTGTCTTTGTGCGCGACCATCACTCTGCCCAAGTACAGTGCTACGCTGACCATCTTTTTCTTGTGAATTTTTTCGACGACTTCTTTTTTCTTGGACGTCGTTTTATCTTTGAGCTCAGCGGAATCTGCACGAATATTCACCGTGTGTTCCGTCCAGCAAACCCTTGTTGGGTTGATGTATCCTACTAGATGGTTGGCCTTTTCGACGGCGTGGAATTGTGTAACACCCTGATTTTTTTTTCGCCCGTCAAAAATTCTATTTTATTAAAAATCCTATTTTCAACAATTTGGTTCTTTGAGTGTATTTAAAATTTTTGTGCCAAAGATCTCAATTGATCCGTTCCCTGGTGAACCCAGAATCTTGATCATGATCTCATCTCCCAAAAATTAATTTCCATTATTCGAATTTTGCAGTTCGAATTTCCACTCCTTAACGTTTCCAAAAATTCATACGGTTGAAATTTCAATTTCGGGATTTTAACCGTGTCATTAAATAATCTCCTTTCCACCCAGAGAGTCTAAAAATATTTATTTTTAGACATCGCCCACCTGACCAATATTTCCTATACGTGTGCATATTAAAATCAATATTTCTGCGCACGTGTCGACAGTCATTTTCCTTCCCGTTCAAGTAATTTCGAAATATTTTTTTGGAATCCTACCGCCCGGCAAAAGCCGAGTTTTTCCTTCTATTCCTCTTTTCTCCAAATAAAATCCTCGTGTACAGATTTTTGAATCCGAGACGCATCCTAAATTGCTCGTCCAATTTTTTTTACCCATTCTAAATTATTTTGCTTTCTACTCACTCCATTCATTGCAAGCCAAAATACTCATCTACTTTCCTAAACACGCCAGGCAGCAACAACCAGCATCCATCCTCTCCCAGCATGCATGCATGCACACGTCCTTCATCTCTCTGCCTCAGCCCCACGCCAAAACAACGGTTAGGCACCGTCCCTGCAAATCAGAGATTAGGCACCGTCCTGCACTGTGCACTGAGCGTGGTTAGGCACCGTCGCCGCCTTCTCCGCCGAGCAAACAACCATCTCTACACCCGGTCCAGTGCGCCATGGCACCACGACGAGCTCGCCGGTGTCACTCGTCTACGCCGAACGGTGTGAACCGAGCTCACCCATGCCAGGCCACTGTCTCCGCTCGACCGAGCCTCCCTGCCGACGACGACCGCCGAACAGGATCATCGGCCCCACTCGGCCGAGCCGCCTTGTCGCCGTCCGCCGGCCGTGACGGCTATAAAAGCCACCGCCCCATCGTCGTCCTCCACAGCCTCCAATCAGCTCCCTCTCCCCTCCTGCCTCGAAGCCGCCCCTGCCGCGCGCCGTCTCCCGGCTGGCGCAGCCTCCCGGCCGCGCGCTGCCGCCCTTGCCGTGGCCGGCGCACGAGCCGACGCCGTCCCCGCCGCGCGCAGCCGCCAGCCGACGCCGCGCCAGACGCACCCGTCGTCCTCGCAGCGTCGCGCCGCAGCCGCGGCCGCTGGCCGAGCCGGCGCTAGCGCCCCGCTGCCCGGCCGCGCCGCCGGCCTTCTCCAGCCCGGCCGCCGCACCCCACCGCGCCGGCGCCGCCGCTCCCCCGGCCGGCCGCCCTCCTCCCACTCGGGCTTTCTCTCGGGAAGAATACAGAGAAAGAGCAAGGAGAGAGAGAAAGAAAGAAATGGGAAAGAGATAAGAAGGAAAGAGAGAAGAAAGAGATAAGAAGGAGAGAGAAGAAGAAGAAAAAAAAAGAAAGAAAAAGGAAAAGAGATGGGACCCACCGGTGGGCCCCACTGTCTTGACTCTCTCTCCCGCGGGCTTTGACCAAAGACTCGGAAAAAGTCTAAATCGCCTCCCTCTTCTTTGTCGGGCCGAATCCCATAAAGTCTTCCAAAAAGTCTACTTTGCCTCCCTCTCGTTATCGGGCTAACCCATAAAAATCCCTACGAAGTCTACATCACGCCCTCCACTTCATGGGGCCAACCGGCCTAATAATCTATCCACCAAGTCCACTTTACGTCCTTACCCGACCTCCTTCATCTCTGGGCTAAAGCCCAAGCCTTCCCATAATAAAGTCCATGATTCCTCCCTCTCAACATCACAGTCAAGGAATATTCTTGGGAATATTCCTTTCCAATTTAAATAAATTCAGTTCCACATTTCAGAAAATCCATTAATCTTCCAAAATTCGTATCTCCCCCAACCGTAAGTCCGTTTGACTCCCGTTCAACTTCCATATTTTTTCTAAAAATGAGATCTACCCAATGGCACAATTAGTTTATAATAGTTGCTATCTACTTTATAGGGTTTTGGATGTTTTTCTCTTTTCGATCGCGTAGTGGACGTTTCGGAGGTACAACTGACGCGGATTTTCTCGAAGACTTGAAGACCAACAATAAGGCAAGCCACTCTTCGATCATATTGCTCCTAGTTTATAAAATGTGTTGATTGCAAATTTGCATGTTTAGCGTGCACAATTATTTTGATCGGCCATCGGTCTACGAGCACACGACCGACGGACCAACCTATGTAGTTGCATTATTTTCCGTAGGACCTTGTTAAACTTAACCCTTGTCGCTCCACCACAGCTGTACCTCGATGCTTTGCGCTCTCTGGGCGCAGGTATCCTTGTGCACCATTTGTTTATGTCAGGTTTATATATATGGTTATCGATGTGGAAAAAACTTGGGTTGTGAAAGGTTTATAAAACCCGACTCGGGAGTCGGTGACTTTGAAAAAAATAAAAAGTTTTATGGGAGAAAACTTGCGGTGCGAATCCTCTCCTGTGTGGTTTGGTTTCGTAGTCGCGCATAAGGACCGATTCCTTTGGGTTTTACATCCGAGCATCTCACAGTACGACCACATGGGTAGAATGGGATGCCCCTAGATGAGTAACTAGCTAAAACATAGATGTCTAGCAGGTTAGCAGGTGAGGAGCACCGGTATGGTGGAGTTTACGGCAATCTCCTGTAGTGGGGATGTGTCGGGAGTCCATACGGTGGGGCCTGAGTAGATGAGGGCTTGAAATTTGGCCTGATGCTTGGTGGAGAGATTCCACCCATCTGTGGGACACGGGACATTTATGGTTTGGTTAGAGAAAGGCTTTGTCACGAACTTCCGATACCGGCCAGTATCGGTGTAAGCTTCGTGTCTTGTGGGAAAAGCGTACAGTCTCTGCAGAGGTTTATTGAACTGTTCGAACAGCCGTGCCCACGGTTCAAGGGCGAATGTGAGGTGATGCCCATAGCGTAGATTTGTTTTTAAAACTCATTTAATAAATTGGTTTGTGGAATGGGAACCGTTACCAGAGTCCCTTCTTTGTGACGGACGGCCAGCCTTTCGTGGTTGGGAACAGGCTTGTGTGACCTGGGGTGTTCGTCTGACACCATAGGGCCGAGAGGGCCGGTTCAGGGGCCGAGATGGCCGAGTTTGGGTTGGCAGGTCGAGAGGACCGGACCCGAGTTGTTAACCTTGAGACTTGGTTAACGGATGATTGTTTGAAGAGAATGTTGGTTTAAGTTTTGGAAAGTGAAAAGAAACTAATAAAGAAGGAAGTGCTATGAATGCTAAAATTTGACTTTCCCGCTCGAGTCGTTGCAAAGCAACTCGTGGACGGATTGAGGTGAGACGTCTCTCTCTCTCCGAAGGGAAAGTTACTTTGAAAACCTACACTTAGAATTTTCAAAGGAAAAGTGTTTTAAAAATGATTTGCTAAACAAACTCAGCCTGTCTTTGATGCTTGCCATGTACACATTTCCTAGTGGCTTGCTGAGTACGAAAGTACTCAATCCCCCATTGTTGTTGTTTTTCTTCTCTTGGCTTGAGTTCAGGAAGAAGTTGAAGGTTGGAGTTTCGTCCCTAAACCCAAACTACTGCCGGTGGATTTGGTGTCCTAGCTTCGCTAAGTTTCGCTGCTGCTGCGACTCTGATTGGGAGGTTGCAACTCAGGGATTACCCGAAGCTGCAACGTAAAGGTATATTGTATTTATTTAAATCTTGCATTGATTCATCATGTTACCGCTGGTACCAGCATCATTATCCTGGGACTGGTACCTGTTTTGCGGTTCCGTGGGAAAGCGGTTCACCGTTCTCCTGCGGCACGTCCTCCTCGGTGCCATTTGTACAGTGGTGCAGGGGCGGGGTGTGACAAATTGCATCCTAAGTAATAAAGCGGGTAATTTATCAGAAGTTAGTTAGCAAATGAATTCATTTATGACATTAAATACGATTGACTTACAGGCAAAACGCAGCAACGAGATTTATATCCAATTTGTCCAGCTTGAATAATGCGTGAAGGTCGTTGAAATCGATTACCAACATCCCATTTAGTCCACTGGTGAAAGCGTTATCCGGGACCTTCACAGTAATCATGCCCAGGCCCTTTTTAGATGTCTTCAGATACCAGTCATGCATCAGCCTCATTTCCCAAAGCAGACCCTCCATGACGTGCAGCGGCAGGAACGGCCTCCCGAACGCGTACTTTGCTGGCACTTCATCGGAAGTCCAGTTTTGCAGGTCCTCCATTTGATTTTTCACCGATTTTTGTGAATCCGACAACTGTGGAGTTTCATCCTGCTTCTTGTCAATCGGCGCTCCCCCCTGAAAGCCTGGAACACTAACCTTTCCTCGTATACGACCATTTTTTTCTTATCATAAGTTGACCTAATCATTGTTGGGATAAGCCGACGAGGTTCAAGCTTGGTCGGACTTGGAAGACTTGTGCTTCTCAGAAGAGGCCTTTCGGGTAGCGCCAATGCTGACTGTGGTGTCGGAGGAGGTTGTTCTGCGTGGACTTCAGGGGCTGACAAATGTGGCGAACCTGGACCTTCTGGTTTAGGGAAGGAGGAAGGTGGGGAGGCAGGCCGATTAGGTGGGGAATCTTGCCCTGGTGGAGAAGGCGGTACAGGTGCAGCAGCAATCTTTGGAGCCGGCGGGCGTGGGGTTGAAGGCGATGGACCGACCAGCAGGATATCTCGTCGATGCCATAGTATAAACTGATTCAACGCATCCCCAAGCAATTGTATCCCTTCCGGTGTTGGAATATCTATCTCTAAACTAGTATGCTCTGCATGCACCTTGGCCACTTGCACCCTTGCATATTCTTCAGGTATTGGCGTGTTCTGAATTTGACGCCCTGGTATCGCAAGTCCTGTACCCACCCCCTTTCTCTTCCTGGCCCTTCCTATCGGCACGAGCAGGCTGCACGGCGTCGGGGCAGTTATGTTATCTACTGGATAAGGTGTGGTGTCTACTGACCCGACACTGCTTGGCACCTGTACTGTGGGTTCTTCGGATTGCTGGAACAAGTTTGGGAAGGCTTGATGATTTTGAGCAACAAGAGAGTAGAAATGTTGTTCAACTTGTTTTGCTATCTTCTCTTCCAATTTCTGTTTGTACCTGTCCCGTTTCTTGTAACCCGTAGCTTCCTCTGGAAACCCTTCCTTCCAGTTCGTCCTTGACGATAGACCCCTTACTCGTTCGGAATGTTCAGGGTTGCCTAATGTAGCTGTTAGTTGATCATTTTCCCTCTTGGCAATGAATTCCCTTGTTTTCTCTTTTTCCGCAATGTCCTTCAGACTACTGGTCACATGCTCGATATCCGGATCCTCGAAACGGATCTCTCCCTCGTCGGTGACTTGCCCCATGCTCCGTGCCCAAACCCAGTTTTTGCTTCTTTCCTTCAGTGCATCTACAAGCAGGGGCTTGCCTTGGGCGGCAAATTTTTCTTCAGTTGCTCGCCACTTCTCTACGTGGCCATCGTAGCCGCTCGAGCCCAACCGGTGCGGGTATTTGTTCCTTTTAGCTAGATCGGACATCTTTTTCCTCCGCGCTAAGGCTTCCGGGCTTGTCATCTTTGCCACGAAGGTATCTCATTCGGCGGGCGTAATACCACCGTAGTCGGCGAATGGAGTCTTGTTCTTTTGCACGTAGTGAGTGTTCATGTCCGATTTCCACTGCCTCCACCGATGCGCCATCATTTTTAGGGCAAACTCTTTTCCCAGAGCCTCTGAACCAGGCGGATATACAAGCCACTTCTGCAACTCGTTTCACATGAAGTTCTTCATGTTGTCATCCAGCTGCTCCCAGGAATCTACATTTAAAGGGCCGTGGGTTCTGGCCACTACACCGCAGGTGGTGCTGAATTTTGTCATTGTTACCTTGAGCTCTACTGGCTTCCCATCCTGGTTCAGAGAGGTGATATAATATGTCTCCTTAGGGGTTTGGCATCTGAGAACAGGGATCTGAATGTTTAAACCGTAGTCAAGTTCTCATATTTCTTGTATGATCCCGTAGTAAGACTTGTTCTGCCCTGCTGCGTCCAACGCTTCGACACGAACCCACTATTCTGCGCTGAGCTTTTCCTATCTTTGCTGTTTGTGTAAAAAGAATATCCGCCGATGTCATACCCTTGCCATGAGGTCACAAGGCTTGTTGGGCCAGCTGCAAGTCTTTCTATCGTTTTTTCCTCGATTAATTCTCCACACGGTAGCTTTTGATCCTTCAGCCATTGGGAAAAGTGCGCTTTTGTTCTTTCGAAACCCAATCGTCGAATCGCCCAAGATTGCATGCTCTGATCTCGGAAGTGTGTTGCTCAATGTAGGGCGCAACGATGGCGAGTTGTTGAAGAACACTACTCTGTGCATCTGATACCGTTTTGTAATCGTTGTCGTAGAAGCATTTTCTTCCCACAGTACCCTTCCCAGATAACCTTCCATCATGTCGAGGCACCGGTGTCCCAATGGGGTTAACATCTCTCATATAATCTAGGCAACACTCGACAACCTCCTCAGTTGTGTAACCCTCTATCATCGAGCCCTCCGGATGAGCACGATTACGGACATACCCTTTCAGAACGGCCATGTATCGCTCGTACACCCACATTTGATGTAGGTATAGAGGACCAAGTTCAATAATTTGAGGGACAACATGAACAATGAGATGTTCCATCATGTCCCAGTACGATGGAGGAAAAAACATCTCTAGCTGGCAAGCTGTCTCGACTGCGAATTTCTGAAGGGGTCCTAATTCTTCTAGATCAAAAACTTTCTGTGAAACTCGATTAAAAAAACAGCACGGCTTTGTTATCACTACCTTGGTGTGCACTGGTTTCACCGTCCTTATAGCGATAGGGAGGAATACCGTAAGCATCTTATGGCAGTCGTGAGCGTTGTATCCAGAAATCGACAAATCTTTCATTGATACTATTTTCCGGATATTCGATAAGAATCCAGTCGGCACTTTCAATCCACGAAAACATTTACATAAAGTTTTTTTCTCTTCTAGTGATATTGAGTAGCATGCCGGTGGAATCTCAATCCTACCATTCGTTAGCTCTATCGGGTGGAGATCTTTCCTTATGCCCAAATTGACCAGGTCGTTACGTGACTTCAACCCATCCTTTGTTTTACTTGGGATGTCAAGTAAAGTCCCGATGGTGCTGTCGAACACGTTTTTCTCGAGGTGCATGACATCGATGGCATGACGAATCTCCAGGTCTTTCTAGTACGTCAGGTACTTGAAAAAGATTGAATGTTTCTTGAAGGGCAGCGTGTTTTCTACCACTTCTTTCTTCCTCTTGCCTACAGCTGTCTTTCCCTTGCCGAACACAACATTTATGTTCTTTGTCAGCTTGAACACCGTGGAACCATCCTTTGCTTCGGGGGCAGTACCTTCCTCAACAGTTTTGTCAAAAAAGGTAGTCATCACACGATACCTATGCTTCTGTGATAAGAAACGACGATGACGCATGTAAACTAACTTTTTTGACGAGGTCAGGTATATGTACGATGTGTTGTCCAGACATATAAGACATCCGGTCTTTCCTTTAATCTGTCCTGAGAGGGAAAAATTTGTTGGTAGATCATTTATAGTAACGAATATGATAGCACACAGAGTAAAATACTCCTGTCGGTACGCATCAAACAATCGTAGACCCTCTTCCCACATTTCTTGCATATTCTCCATCAAAGGTTCAAGAAACACATCTAAATCGATGCCAGGCTGTTTTGGCCCTTGTATAAGGATAGTCAACAAAATATACTTTCGCTTCTGACATAACCATGTCGGAAGGTTATACATGGTGAGCAGAACAGGCCAAGTGCTGTGCGAGCTGCTTAGGTCACCAAACGGATTCATTCCATTCGTGCTCAACGCAAACCTTACATTTCTCGGATCATTTGCAAATTCTGGGTGCTTTGAATCAAAGTTTCTCCATTATCGAGCATCGGCGGGGTGTCGAATCATACCATTTGTTTTCCGACCCTTTTGATGCCATCTCATCAACTCGGCGTCGACGGGGTTCGAGAACAATCGCTTCATGCGATCTTTCACTGGCAAGTACCACATCACCATGGCCGGAATCTTTTTTCCTGGCTTGACCAATGCATTTGGTTCGGCAACATCACTATCGGTGGCACTGTTATCCTTTTTGTACCTACTCACCCCACAAGTTGGACACTTGTCCAAGTCAACGTATTCATTGCGATAAAGTACACAGTGATTAATACATGCATGGATCTTTTCCACACCAAGTGATAATGGACATATCAGTTTCTTGGCTTGGTAGGTGTTAGCTGGCAACAAGTTAGGCTTAGGAAGCATAACTCTCAGGAGACCCATCAAGTCGTTGAAACTAGTATCAGACCATTCGTGCCTGGCCTTCAATCTAAGAAGTTCTAGCACCGACCACAACACTGTATACTCCATGTCACATCCCTTTGATTGATCGTACAAAAGATCTTTCGCTGATTTCTGCAACGCCTCCTAATTGTTTAAATCTCTTGCTTTCTCTGTTAGGATCTCTGGTTCAGCGTGCCACAACATATCCTCAAGATCAAGTTCAATATCAACCTCTGCGGCGTCAAAACCAGAGCCGCCAAAATCACCAGTCATTTGACGGGACATGTCCTCAATTATAAAATCCTCTGCCTGATTGAACCAAATATCACGAATCTCTACAGGAGGGGCGACTTCCCCGTGATAAGTCCAAACTGTGTATTTCTTCACAAATCCACGCTGAATTATGTGTCTCAGAATTACATTCGGATCTTTCCACATCTTCTGATTCTTGCAATCCACGCAAGGACAAAAAATATCCTTCCTATTCTCCCTCAAAGCGTGTGCCTTAGCCTTATCAATAAATGTTGATGTTTCTCTCATGAACACCGGATGAGTTCTCCGTGTCTCATACATCCATGTCCGATCCATCTAAAAAAATTCACATCATTAATTAATATTATATTGCCGGTGTTTTCTAAATAAACAAATTAAACTTAAATCCTACTTTTTAACTAAAACCTCATTCACAGCAAATAATAATACTGAGACAATATTAGTTACCAAAAATTGGTTCAATCAAAAAAACAAAATATTTGACCTACAAATTACAAACATAGCACAAAATAACAATTCACACAAGTTTACATATCTTCGCATTCAACCAATGAAATTTTACAAAAACGGAAGCAAATGAAGGAGATGATCAAGCACATTACCTTTTATATTGATTTCAATCGAAGATTTCAACTCTAAAACCTCCCACCAAAAGAAAATGTCTATTTTTGGAGAGAGAAACCGAGTTAAAAAAATTCAAACATCTTCACATTAAACCAATAAAAATTTTTAAAAATGAAAGCAAATGAAAAAAAAGTACAAGCATGGTACATTTTGTATTGATTTCAATTGAAAAATTCAAGTTGAAAACCTTCCCCCCTATAATTGCCTTTTTTTGGAGAAAGAAACACCAGATTCAAAGTGGCACTGTCGGGAGTGGGAGCTGCTTTATAGTGCATCATCGCGTGCGGTCCACCTAACGGACCGCACGGGATAACGCATTATCCCGTGCGGGTTCTTAAGAGGACCGCATGGGATAATGCATTATCCTGTGTGGGCCAACAACCGGCCCTCTCGGGACCGGTTTTTCGAAGCGCGGCCACTTATGGCCCGCCTGGAAACTATTGGGGGCCTTGTCCAGAAAAACTATTTTTGTAGTAGTGCCAACTATATAAAATGTCTTGTGTTGTGATATATTTTCATTCTATTATTTATATAAAGTTTAATTAATATTTTCCTCGCTGATGGGAATTCTATGAATTACTGTCCATGTGTCCCTGCATTAACATTTAATGACATGTGAGCCTACAAAGGATATCCCTCCCTTGCAAACAAATTAAGGGCCTGTTCGGTTTGGAGAAAATTTAACCGATAGAAATAAAAAAAAATAAAGGAATAATAATACATGCACAAATCAATCTATAGTAATTTTTCTAGAGATTGGAGTGGATGGAAACATTTTTATGTTGTATCTCTATAATTTATAAGAAAAAATACTTTATTTTTTCCTATACTTCATTCCTACATTATGACACTTATAAGAATTATTCTTTAGGAATTCAAGTCCTTTGTTTTTCTCCGAACCGAACAAGCTCTAAAACTAACTTATTGTCTCCTGTATCTTCTCTGCGTGCTAAACGAGACCTTCATAATTTTGACACGCATGCTGACATATAGCATACATCATTCACTATAAGCATATATATCTACAGGTTCAACATATTCTCCCACGAAGAAAATAAAGCCACATAATGTTATCCAGGACAAATTCTCTACCACCACTATGATATATGCTTTTTTTCCACGCTATAAAAGCATGGCCAATGTTACCACTGTAAACTCATAGAGCCAAGAGTGCCACCTGCAAATTAAATACTACAGATCGAAGAGACCAAAAGAACACTTGACACATAATTAACCATGTCTTACAATGGGAGCAGTGTGATGATCAGCCCTGTGGTGCAAGGCAAGGAGCAGAAGGACATCATGAACAACATGCAGGTAATCAACATATATATTAAACCTTGCAAATATAACTAATACTATTTGGCATATATACTTACAGTAATTAAATTAATCTATGATATTAATGGATCATGATGTCCTTCTCAACTATGTTGCTAGAACCACAACATAGGCAACAGTACCAGTGTCCCTGTGAGTGGCTCATGCTTCAATGGGACCTCCTTTCTCAGTGGCAACTCTGTTAATGCGCCACCGCCGCCGCAGGTAAAGAAGAAAGGTCCATATACCTTTTACTTAGGCCAATAATTTTCTGCAAGTTAATTACTACTACTGTTTTTTTTAATCAAGGTTATTAACAAATTACTGATGTTATTACATGCAGATGCCAACTTATTCCATTACTGGCATAAGAGGAAACGCAACCTTTTAAGCCAGCGATGGCAAGAGAAGAACGACAAGAGCTTCAAAGAACAAATTACAAACGAATGAATCGATCATATGTACTATATACACCCAAATAAAACCGCTTAATGGCGTGTATATGTAATCCTATATGTGTGTGATTGAATAAAATCAGAGGCCAAGCTACTAAGACCTGTTAACGGAAAAACATGGAAAAATAGCCATCTGTACATATATTATTGTCAAAATTAATGACTCATAATTATGTCAAATAAAAAAACCCAGAAATTTGAAAAAAAATAATTATAGATGAAATATTGAAATTCAACTCAATTCTTGTTTTGCACTAGGTAATACACAGTTTCTTAAATGTGAAAGGTTTAGGACCTAACAGGGCACCAATCAACATCCAAACACAACCTTATCACCCTTTCGTTCCCTCGTGTGTCTTTCTCCGCAAGATGTGTGTACAATCGCCTTAGTTTTTACGAGCACTAATGAGACGCTTGTGCGTTGCAACAGGTTTAATTTAGGGATGCAAGTGGGTGTGGGCAAACAGGTTTTTTTTCGCTTGTAACAATTTTAGTTAATTTGTTTTGTACTAGCAAATGGCAAATGAACTATGAATCGGGTTTTTATACGGACGACAAGATTTTACTAACATACATCCTAGTTTGAATTGGCAGAGGGACAAAGAGGAAAAGCTCGTTTGGCCAATGGGAAAACGTGTCATCATCACGACATACAACGGGCTTGTTTGGCACAACTCCAACTCCAGCTCCATCTTTCTTGGAGCTGGAGCTTAGCCAAATAGTTTCAGTTTTACGTAAAATAGGAGCGGAACTGGATTAAGCGCTCTTACAAAATGAACTATAGAGGTGAAACTTGGTTTAGACTGCTTCACAACTCCACTCCAGACCTAACTCTTAGAGTTAAATTTAGGAGTTGGAGCTCTACCAAACAGGTCCGTTATACCTAGAGAGTGGAGGGAACATTTGTGATCCACTAACGTTTGCCCATTAGCATTTCGGCTAAACAAGCCAAGGGGATACTTCTAGGGTAGAAATAAAATTTTTCGACCAAGAATAGGGTTCCTTTCGAACCCACAAATTTTATGATTTTCTGTGCGAACTAGTTCAAACTCCTCCGAAAATCATCCTCAGAAAATCATCTGGATTTGGTAATAAAGAGAAAATAAAGAGAGGGAGAAAAATTCTGGATTCAGGCCCAGTAGTGCCCAAATCAACATGTTCGGTCCAGCAGCCCAACCCAGCCCAACCCAGCCCATCCCAGCCCAGAGCTACTCGTTCTCAGTACACACAGGGCGGCGAGGAAGCAGATCGGAGGAATGGTAGGGTTTTTGGCTTCGCGGAGGCGGCGAGGCGAACCGCGAGGAGCGGAGGAGGAAGGGTAGGGTTTTGGCTTCACGGAGGGGAGGGGAAAGAGCTGCTCGTCTTCCGCCGTCTCCGCCTTTGCTCTCTTCCTTTTGGCTGTTGTTGCGAGAAGGCGCCGCCATTTTCTTAATTCCGACCTTGCAGGAATAAACCCACCTGCCCAATCCTCTGATTTTGCAGTGCTGGGCAGTTCTTTCTCTTGATTTTAGGCGATATTTTGGGCCATTTAACCATGCATTTTGCTTCATTGTGATGATCCATGGGTGGATGGGACGACCTAGGTGGTGAACTCGGTTCTTGATTTCTTGCGATTTTTTTATTTTGATTTACCAATGTCGGAAACCTATGCTCAGATCTCCCTGAAGCAGTGGCTTCTGCTGGATCTCACTCGTACTCGTGTTTGTGATTTTTGGTGCGATTAGTTCAGTAGGTGGTATCATGTTTGCTCATATTTCTGATTCGGTTAATTGGCTCAGCAAATGCATGTATCCTAGGTGTTAATTCGGCTATTTGTTTCCTTGATTTCTAGCTGTCTGCTTTCTTCTTATGCCCTCTTATGCATTGTTGATTGAGTTGATTGGCTGAAATGGCAGCGTGTGGTAGAACGAACCTAGGTGAACTCGGTTCACTTATCAATGTAGTGAACATATCATTATACTATCTGAGCATGTTGATGCAACTTGCAATCTTGCAGAGGAGTCAGTGGTGGACTTCGGTCGTTTTGTGTTAAATGGTTTCAGTGTGATTCCAAATATGCCAGTTGAGAAATTTCAGACACTGGAATACTATCTTAAATTCTCGGAATGACTTGTCAATTGCAGACATATGTGGGCTGTAGTCTAGTTTTATGTTGTTTCTTATAGGTTAATTGTTGTTTGCTCAAAGAACCGTATAAAAATAAATAGGGTTCCAATCATATCTTATCTTCTTCTGAAGAGGAAGAGGAACAAATTGGGTGTTCAGCAAAAGAGCATTCAGAAGTTCACATATATTGGATTTTACTACTGTAATTTGATCACCTTCACATGTATCATTCTGATCATATTAATTTCATCCCAGCACTCAGATATCTTCAGAATCTGGTGATAGCACAGCTTGTTCATCTGTATTTCACAATGGAGGATCTTCCGGATGCACTTATTGGAGAGATCGTCAAGAGGGTTAGCAGTACAAGTGATCTGAGCTCTCTTTCCCTTGTGTCAAAGCGTCTCTACAAAATTGAGGCAGAGAACAGGCATAAGATCCACATAGGCGCCTTCGACCAGCAACAGATGCCATAGTATCACTCTGTTCCTGATTTCACAACTTGTTGAAAGTAGATACCAATTACTCTGGTTGGACGCAGGACCATGGGAACCAGTTGGACAACCATGGTCTCTGTATTCTTTCATCATACATTCATACTGCCTCTTGCTGAGTGATATCACCTTAAGCTTCTGCTCATACATTGATGACGCTGGTCTTGGTTATCTAGCGTTTTGCAAGAAATTGATCGCCCTCAGACTGAACTCTGCAACAAAAATAACATCAAGTGGACTTCTCGCTGTGGCTGTTGGTTGCAAGAATCTATCTGCTCTCCACCTCATCAATTACAATAAAATCAGTGGCACCTTTGAATGGCTGAAGTACCTTGGCAGTGATGGATCACTGGAAGAACTTAAGGTAAAGAATTGTGTAGGAATCAGCCAATACAGCCTTCTAGTGTTTGGTCCTGGATGAATGAAGCTCCAGAGGTTTGTGTTTGAGGTCAGAAATATTTACAACATATTTGAACCTAAAGATCCCTCGTATGTGGCGAATTGCCAGTATAGATATGATTTCTGCTGTGAGAATTTGAAGGAATTGAGTTCGAGACAAATTGTGACCATGGAAGAAATAGGACTCCGTTCTCTCCTGGGAAAATGCAAATCACTAGAGAAACTCTGTCTTCATTTTGTTCTTCGTCTAACTGACAGTGACATGATTACACTCGCCCAGAACTGCAGCAACCTTAGAAGCATCTCACTTCAGCTTGAGCCTGTCTTCTGTCAAGGGCCTGAAGGTAGAGTTTGCAGGACACCGTTGACTGATGAAAGCCTCAATGCTTTAGCCCTTGGGTGCCGTATGCTTCAAGTTGTTGAGCTCACAATGTTTGGTTGTGATTATGTTTATCCAGAAATAGGCTTCACCCAAGAGGGCCTTGTGATGTTTTTTCAGTCTTGCCCAATCCGTGATCTTGTGCTATGTGGCGCCAATATCTTTGATGGCGAGGGGATGAAGGCCCTCTCATCTGCACAATTCCTGCAGACACTTGAGCTTATGGATTGCATATATATAACTGATGCTGGGATGCGCTTGCTTGCAGATAGCCCATCTTTGGTTAAGCTTACACTGCGGCAATGTGACGGTTTTTCTGATGTTGGTGTTGGTGAGGTTGTACGGCACGGAAATTGGATTCTCTGATTGTTGAAGGTTGTAGCAGGGTCTCTCGGAAAGCTGTGTTGGGGATGGCCAAATCTGTTCACTATGAACGAGATTACCCTGGTTATGGGCAGCTAAGTAGATCAAGCTTGAGCTTCAGGCAGGATTGAGTCCCCTCAAGATCTTCAGTTGTCTTTTGGACCCCCTGTTGAAGTGCACAGCGTTGACGGCTGCTGTTTTCATTTTTCATATTTCTGGTCCTGCTTTTGGTGGTTGTCTGTCGCTCAGTTATATTAGCTTGTAATAGTGATTTTTTGTAAGGCATCTGATGTGTGAAAACCATGGTAATGGTCAACACAGTGGTACACTGCAGCCAGTGATTTACTTATTTCCTGATGCTTTCTTCTCTGTTTACCCATCCCAAATCCATGAAACTCAGATACTCATTGAATCAAATGTTTTAAAAGTTCTGCATTGTGGAAGTGAATACTGGAAGTATGTAATACATGAATGCCCATATTTTCAAGACTTTGGATGGCAATACATGTACATATCATATATTGGTAGTCTGGAAAATTAGGCAACCCTTCCCATGGTTCTTCACGTATTTTCTAGGAAAATGCTGTAGATCCAGTCCTAGGAGATGAGCAGGTTTTCAGTCAGTTTGATCTGAACATTCCTGCATTTGAGGACCAAGCAGATATTCATGCAGGTACTGTTGTTAGTACATCATATGCTTACAATAAAATTTTGATCTGCACAATGGTTATAACAATAATTTTTGGAACAGATGAACAAACTGTACCCTCCAGTCCAAGGAGATGAGCAGGCTTTCAATGATTTTGTTCTGCACATGCCTGCATTTGACGAACGCAATTGCTTTCAGTTGATGTTTACGAAGTGCTAGAAACTAGAAAGTAGTTCACACGACGCCACACTGCATGGCCTGAATACGCACAGATTTTGTCCAAGTTCAGTCCAAATCATTCTTGAATGGTGAAATATCACGGATGGAAACCTAGTTAACTAGAAATATCATGCTTTCAAAATGAAAAGAAGTATGACAAGGGTAATTTTTCAAATGTCATTTCACTCATCGCTTTGTCTTGATGGCTCCTCACTGGAGAAGAAGTTATGCATGTCAGATAGTCTGTAATTGTGCTGGCAGTTATCATTAGTAAGCCTTTCAATTATCTATTTCAAAACTTCAATATGTTAATTGTGGTACTTCCAAAGTTAGCTGAATACTAAAATGAATTTCAAACTACTCGTATGAGTGCCTTGTCTGCGTTTTAATCTAAATAAAAAACATGAAGAGGCAAATCATCAATTTTCTTCCTTTATTTTGGGTTCGGGGCCAATTTATCAACTGGACATAGAATATCTCCAACAGAGTAGCTAAATGGCTCTTCAAGCCAAAATTTAGCAATTTCGACCAAAATCTAGCCTTCAACCGCCTTGCCAAGCCATCAGCTGGCCAGGCTCCTATGGTCACTGGCCAAATTCGGCCATGCTATTCGGCTAACCATTTGTGAGCCCTACCCAGAATCTCTCGCCATCTCCTTCTGTCTCGCTTCTCTCTCTCCCACCGCATCCTCTTCCTCTCTGGCTCCCTCTTGCTCACGTCGTCGACTCACCATCCAGCGCAGCGCCATCGTCTCCCCCACCCACAGCGTCACAGATCAACGATCGAGGATCCCAAGCAATGGTGGACAATGACAACGACGAGGTCGCCATCAAGCTCACCTATCGCATAGTCGAACCTCTTTGTTGTCGCATCACCATCGTCAAGATCCGCGTCGTCTCGAGGAGCCACCTCACCGCCTACGCATCCTCCCTCCGTCGTCGAGCTCGTCCTCTGCGCCGATTGCCACCCCCTATCCATCGAGCTCGTCCTCCTGTGCCGCCTCCCGTGCTTGCCTCATTCGTCGCCTATGCTTGCCTCGTCCGCCACCATCATTGTCGCCTCCCGCGCATCTTGTGTCGCCTTGTCTGCCGCTTGCTGTTGAGCGGCAAGGAGAGAGATGGGTGGGGTGGGTGGAGAGAGAAGATGGTGGGAAGGAAAAATCTAGACGAAAGGAGGAAGAAGAAGCACATAGAGACTTGAAAGGGTCACTTAAACCTAGAAGGGAGATGAATATGTAATTTAAAACGAAATGCGAAAGCTAAAAACTAAACCAGGTCGAATTGCCTGATACCTAGTCGGACAGTCCAATGTAAATCGATTTGTCTGAACTGGGATCGGACTATCTGAATTACAGAGATGCATAGCAAGCAAGCAAGCTCTAGATCCACTACACAAGCAAGGGTATATGCACAAACAATGACTAAGCTATAGAGGCACAATATAAGGAACCAAGTAAGTGAAGAGGGAGAGTGAATCTATACTATCTATAAAATTACAAACCACTAATTCTAAATCTCAACATACAAAATGTCACCTCATTATCTACTAGCAATAATTACATAAAAACTCATGCAAGTATGCAACATCATTTACAATTCATTGAATTTTGCAAATCAACATCTAATCATCTCCCTTCACAATATTTTCTCCCTTCACATTATTTTCACAATATTTTTAACATATATATATTCATCATTTTTATAATACTTAACATATATCCATCCATATAATCAAAGTGCGAGATATCATATTTCATCTACAATCTCATATAGAGCCTACTAAATTTATTTATCTCTAAACATAGTTTGACAAACTAGTTTTATTTGTTGTTACTAACTAATATAATTTTTACTCTTAGTTTGACTATTAAAAAATATTGAAAGTTACTTAGTAATTTTCGCAGCAAAGCGTGGGGAATCACCTAGTATCACCAAGATTTTGTGCCGAAATATTTTCCAGAGTTCAAATCCTTGAGAGGATTTCACTCTCCGTTGAGAAGCTCACAAAGAGCCGAGTCTTTTCCAACCCTTTCCTCTTGAGGTTGCACAAATACACTCCTTCTTCCACTAGAGGTATCTCTTTCCTTGTGGGGGCGAGATTCGGCCTTCACAAACTTTTCTTGGCTCATCACAAGTAGATCGGTGGCTCAAGAGCGATGCCTAACCGTCTAGAAATACTCAATTTTCAAGAGTAACAAACACCACACAACTCTTGGACTAACCATAGTGCTCAAGATCGAGTGGAACACACACTAGGCTCCCAAACACCAAATCCATAACCATCAAGATCCAACACACAAAAAACAAGGAGGGATTTGAGAGAGGGAGAAAGAGCTCAAAGATCCAAAGCACCTTAGCGCAAAGCTCAAAGCCACAAGCTACAAAGATTGGAATGAAAGGGCTAACCCTAGAAAAGGGTTGGTGAGGGATTTGTATAGATCCCCCAAAATGTGGTCGTTGGAGGGTAATCTTTCAGCCCACATCAGACAATCCGATATTTTAAACCTCTAAGGTGAGGAGAGACAAAGAGCGAAGTTCTCTGAAATTTCAAATAGTCTGATCCATTGGATAGTCTGATTTCATATTAGACAGTTCGATATTTTTAGGAGCAAAAACTTAGTCCTCAAACAAAGACTCAAGTTCCATGGAATTTCGGAGTCTCTGGGTCATCAGACTATCTGATCCAAATCGGATACTCTGATTTGCACTTAGAGAAAGTTCACTCAAGAGAATATTTCAATTTAAGACAGAGAGTGAAGTTTTCAGAAATTTCGGATAGTTCGAAATGTTAGACAGTCTAATGTTTTTAAGCCAATACTCGGTCCAGAGACAGTCGGTGAAATTTCGGAATGTTTGGCACATCGGATAGTCTGACATCAAATTGGATAGTCTGAGATAACAACATCAAGAACACTTAAACAAAACAATTTTGAGCACTAGTGTTCAACCAATTATATGCATGTGATATCCTCTTAATAGTACGGCATCCTAAATACAAATAAACAACATTTACAAGGAATTACCACAATCAAGATGTCGCTAAGCTTTTATTCAAACTCCAACTCCTTTTGAACATTGCAGCATCTCAACAAAAGTCATTAATATATTTTTATTTGTGTTGTCATTAACACCAAAATAAAATAGGAGCCCTAGATGCACTTTCAAGACTGACATGTGGGACACTGGGATCACTGTGGAGTGGAGTTGTGGAGCAGCCAAAACCAGCTCCACCTTCCTAGTTTATTTTGTGAGAGTACTCCAGCTAGCTCCACTCCCAAGCTAAAACTGTCTAGCTAGGCTCCAGCTAAGGAGAGTTTTGGAGCTAGAGCTGAAGCACCACCAAACAGGTCGTGTCTTCTAAATTCCTATTGAAGGTGATGGCAAAAGTAGGGCTAATTTGTTTGGGTCATTTAAATTGTGTGTAATGAGTTTTTTATTTTATAAAATTTTGTTGCAATGCACAAATATTTAGCTAGTATTAAAATAAAGGGTTAATTTGATCCGTGCCATTGTAAATGTACCTATTCAGATAAATGTCATTACAATTCGTCTATTCATAGCCATGCCGCTCAAATTTTACAAAATTGAAACCATGCCATTGCCATCATGTTTTCAATTTTCTTCCCCATCTACATGTGAGACCCACTCGTCAGGTTCATCTTCTTCCTTTCAACCCCTTGTCTTCTTCCTTCCCCATCTCTCCGTACACCGCAAAAAGAAATTATGTCTAGTTCCAACCCACCTCAATTCCTCCTCCCCCCTCTCTCTTTCCACAGGTCCAGAGCGGCATGGGCGAGTTCTCGCCGTGGCTGAGCACGAACACGACGGCGATGACGGTGATGAAGGCGAGGTTCCAGAGCAGGTCGAGTGCCACGACAGGGTGGGAGTATGTCACACCCCGCCCCTGCGCCACTGTACAAATGGCACCGAGGAGGGCGTGCTGCAGGAGAACGGCGAACCGCTTTCCCACAGAACCGCAAAACAGGTACCAGTCCCAGGATAACGATGCTGGCACCAGCGGTAACATGATGAATCAATGCAAGATTTAAATAAATACAATATACCTTTACGTTGCAGTTTCGGGGAATCCCTGAGTTGCAACCACCAAGCAGAGTCAGCAGCAGCGAAACTTAGCGAAGCTAGGACACCAAATCCACCGGCAGTAGTTTGGGTTTAGGGACGAAACTCCAACCTTCAATTTCTTCCTGAACTCAAGCCAAGAGGAGAAAAACAACAACAATGGGGGATTGAGTACTTTTGTACTCAGCAAGCCACTAGGAAATGTGTACATGCAAGCATCAAATACAGGCTGAGTTTGTTTAGCAAATCATTTTTAAAACACTTTTCCTTTGAAAATTCTAAGTGTAGGTTTTCAAAGTAACTTTCCCTTCGGAGAGAGAGAGAGACGTCTCACCTCAATCCGTCCACGAGTTGCTTTGCAACGACTTGAGCGGGAAAGTCAAATTTTAGCATTCATAGCCCTTCCTCCTTTACTAGTTTCTTTTCACTTTCAAAACATAAACCAACATTCTCTTCAACAATCATCTGTTAACCAAGTCTCAAGGTTAACAACTCCGGGTCCGGTCCTCTCGACCTGCCAACCCAACCTCGGCCATCTCGGCCCCTAAACCGGCCCTCTCGGCCCTATGGTGCCAAACGACACCCCAGGTCACAAAGACCTGTTCCCAACCACAAAGGCTGGCCGTCCGTCACAAAGAAGGACTCTGGTAACAGTTCCCATCCCACGAACCAATTTATTAAATGAGTTTTAAAAACAAATCTACGCTATGGGCATCACCTCACATTCGCCCTTGACCGTGGGCACGGCTGTTCGAACAGTTCAAATAAACCTCTGCAGAGTCTGTACGCTTTTCCCACAAGACACGAAGCTTACACCGATACTGGCCGGTATCGGAAGTTCGTGACAAAGCATTTCTCTAACCAAACCATAAATGTCCCGTGTCCCACAGATGGGTGGAATCTCTCCACCAAGCATCAGGCCAACTTTCAAGCCCTCATCTACTCAGGCCCCACCGTATGGACCCCCAACACATCCCCACTACAGGAGATTGCCGTAAACTCCACCATACCGGTGCTCCTCACCTGCTAACCTGCTAGACATCTATGTTTCAGCTAGTTACTCATCTAGGGGCATCCCATTCTACCCATGTGGTCGTACTGTGAGATGCTCGGATGTAAAACCCAAAGGAATCGGTCCTTATGCGCGACTACGAAACCAAACCACACAGGAGAGGATTCGCACCGCAAGTTTTCTCCCATAAAACCTTTTTATTTTTCAAAGTCACCGACTCCCCGAGTCGGGTTTTATAAACCTTTCACAACCCAAGTTTTTCCACATCGATAACCATGTACAAACCTGACATAAACAAATGGTGAAAAAGGATACCTACGCTCAGAGAGCGCAAGTATCGAGGTACTGCTGTGGTGGAGCGACAAGGGTTAAGTTTAACAAGTTCCTACGAAAAATAATGCAACTACATAGGTTGGTCCGTCGGTCGTGTGCTCGTAGACCGATGGCCGATCAAAATAATTGTGTACGCTAAACATGCAAGTTTGCAAACAACACATTTTATAAACTAGGAGCAATATGATCGAAGAGTGGCTTGCCTTATTGTTGGTCTTCAAGTCTTCGAGAAAATCCGCGTCAGCTGCACCTCCGAAACGTCCACTACGCGATCGAAAAGAGAAAAACATCCAAAACCCTATAAAGCAGATAATAACTATTATAAACTAATCGTGCCATTGGATAGATCCCATTTTTAGAAAGATCGAGGAAGTTGAACGGAGTCAATTGGACTTACAGGTTGGGGAGATACGGATTTTGGAAGATTACTGGATTTTTCTGAAATGTGGAAGTGTACTTATTAAATTGGAAAGGAATATTCCCAAGAATATTCCCTGGGCTGCGGTGTTAAGGGGGAGGAATCATGGACTTCATTTTGGGAAGGCTTGGGCCTTAGCCCAGAGATGAAGGAGGTCGGGTAGGGACGTAAACTGGACTTGGTGGATAGATTATCAGGCCGGTTGGCCCAATGAAGTGGAGGGCATGATGTAGACTTCGTAGGGATTTTTATGGGCTTAGCCCGACATCGAGAGGGAGGCAATATAGACTTTCTCAAAGTCTTCGGTCAAAGCCCGCGGAAGAGAGTCAAGACAGTGGGGCCCACCGACGGGTCCCACTCCTTCTTTTTCTTTTTCTTCTCTCCTTCTTATCCTCTTCTTCCTCTCTCTTTCTCATTCTCTCTCTTTCTTATCTCTTTCTCTGTGTTCTTCCCGGGAGAGAGCCCGAGCGGGCGGGAGGCGGCCGGCCGGGGAAGGCGGGGCGGCGCCGGCTCGGGGCGGAGCGGTGCCAGCGGCGGCGCGTGCGCCGGCCACGGCAAGGGCGGCAGCGCGCGGCCGGGAGGCTGCGCCGGCCGGGAGACGGCTTGCACGGCGCGGGCGGCGGCGCACGTGCGGCGCGGGCGCGGCTAGGAGGCCGGGGGCGGCGGCTGGGCTGGAGAAGGCCGGCGGCGCGGCTGGGCAGCGGGGCGCTGGCGTCGGCTCGGGCAGCGGCCGCGGCTGCGGCGCGACGCGGCGAGGACGACGGGTGCGGCTGGCGCGGCGTTGGCCGAGGCGGCGTCAGGGCAGGAGGGGAGGGGCGGCGTTAGGTTGACGAGGAGAGAGGGGAGCCGGTTGGAGGCTGAGGAGGACGACGACGGGGCGGTGGCTTTTATAGCCGTCACGGCCGGCGGACGGCGACAAGGCGGCTCGGCCGAGTGGAGCCGAATGCTCTGTCCGTCTGACGCCAATGGCAGGGCCGCACAGGGGCAAGGACGGTGGACGGTGGTCGATGGAGGACGGCATGGACTCGGCGTTTGCTTTCGGTGTGGACGCTAGGCTCAAAGCTTCCTTGGCTTGGTGCGACGGTGGCAAGGAGCAACGACGAGGTTGCTATGGAGAAGCCTCTCTCTGTTGTTGCCTGACTTGCTCGGCGAGCGGCGCGGCGACGGTGTCTAACCATGCTCAGTGCACACTGTGCACTGTGCAGGACGGTGCCTAACCATTGTTTTGGCAGGGAGCTTAAGAAAAAAAAGGGCAAAGAAATGTGGTTGAACAAGTGTTGGATGAACCTAATTAACTTGCTTGACTTAATGAAAATGAGAAGAACTACAGGTGCAGGAAAAAAAGGACAGATAATTGCCGGGCGGTAGAATTCCAAAAATATTTCGGAATACTTGAACGGGAAGGAAAATGACTGTCTATACGTGCGCAGAAATATTGATTTTAATATGCACACGTATAGGAATTATTGGTCAGGTGGTCGATGTCTAAAAATAAATATTTTTAGACTCTCTGGGTGGAAAGGAGATTATTTAACGACACGGTTAAAATCCCGAAATTGAAATTTCAACCGTACGAATTTTTGGAAAGGTTCAGGAGTGGAAATTCGAACTGTAAAATTCGAATAATGGAAATTAATTTTGGGAGGTGATGTCACGGTTAAGATTCTGGGTTCACAAGGGAAAGAATCAATTGAGATTTTTGGCACAAAAATCCTAATTACACTCAAAGAACCAAATTTTTGAAAATAGGTTTTTAATAAAATAAATTTTTCGACGGGCGAAAATCGAGGCGTTACAGAGTAGGCCCAGTCCACTTGTCACTTGTCGAGGTGCTCCGCGGCCGCCTCGCGCACCAGCACTGACGACTCCCTCATCGCCCGCCACCCACGCGCTGCGGAGCGATGACCGGTGGAGCGTGCCCCCTTGGCGCCGGCTGCCACTGCCGTCAAGCAGGGACACCGAGTCAAGGAGCGCGTCGCCGTGGGCACTCAGGGAGCAAGGTGTCGCCATCGAGAGGACCCTGCGGTAGATCGAGGAGGAGAGAGAAAGACCTGCTGCTCCTATGGGAAGAGAGAGAGGGGAAGGAGGAATTGGGGTAGGTTGGGGACTTTGGCATGGCTGTGGTTGAGGAGCTAAGGCTGAGGCTGCAGGACCCCGCTCTTGCTCATGCCCACACCGTCGTATGCCCACCCCTTCCTTTCCTTGCCCACGCTCCTTGCTCCTCGCCTCGACAGAGATGGGGAAGGAAGAAGATAAGGGGTAAAAGGAAGAAGATGAATCTGACAGGTGGGTCCCATGTGCAAATGAGAAAATGGATGAAAAACGTGACGGCGATGGTATAGTTTCAATTTTGTAAAATTTGAGTGGCACGGCTACGAATAGACAAATTGTAATGACATTTATCTGAATAGACACATTTGCAATGACACAGATTAAATTAACCCTAAAATAAATAGATAGTAGCCTTTTAAAAAGAATTATTATAACGCACGGGCATTCAGTTAATATTGGAATAAGGAGGTAGTAGCCCTTTTTGTGGTTGCCAAGTTATGATTATAACTTTGAACTTACAACTCGAAGACCACCAAATTATAAGTATACAAACTTTTCTACTACAAAGAAAATTTTCTCTTAAACCATCGAAACACTTACCAAACAATCCGAAAAGGTTCTTGGTAGGAGTAAAATTTGCCAAACAATAATGGTTCGATTTTGAATATAAAAAAACAAAAAGCCAGCTCCATGCCTTTTTTTCTCAGATTTTGTAAAAATTTAAAAAGTGGAGAAAAAAATTCAGAATCCGTCACTGAATTACAGAAATGGCCCAAATCAACAAATCAGGCCCAGACCAAAGCCCAATACTCTCTGCTCGGTAGAAAACAAGAGTTAGCAAAGGCATTCGTTCCCCTTCCTCTCGACTTCTCGATGGTAGAGGCGAGAGCGCGAGACGCGAGGAGAGAGTGCTAGGGTTTTAGCATCGGGCCTCGAGCGAGAAGAGAAGAGCGGAGAGCGGGAGGCGGGGTGGTCGCGCGCGCCTCTCTCCTCTCCCGCCGCAGTATCCGTCGTCTCGGCCGTCTCCGCCCTGCTCCTTTTTCCTTCCGGCCGTTGTTGCGAAAAGGCGCCGGTTTTTTTCTTGATTCCGGTCTCAACTCTGAAGGTAACCTACCCAAGCTAAGGAATTCCTTCTCCTGATTCTAGTAGGTGAATTTTTGTTTAACAATGCATTTTGTTGATTGTGATGGTTGACGGCGGGTGACCTAGGTGAGCTCGGTTCTTGATTTGCAGTGATTTTTTTTAATTGAACTCCCTGAGCTTGTGGGGTCTGTTAGACCAGACTTGTTAATGTAGGTTATACAGGGTTAGTGAATCTCACCTGTAGCCGTTGCTGTGATTTCGGTGTGATTAGTTGAGTAGGTGCTATCATCTAGGCTTGTATTTTCTAATTCAGTGATTCCTGGCTCAGCCATTACATGTAGCTCTGTGTTAATTCGTCTATTGATTGAGTTGAATGGTGACGAGGGGCAGTACTTATCTGGACTTGCTTCACCTAATAATGTCGTAAACCAATCCTTCAATTCATGAAGTATGTTGGGGCGCAGAGTTTATTCTTGTGAGCAGAGGAGTCAGTGGACTTTCAGTCGTTTTGTGTTGAGTGATTTGGTGTTGTTAGTTGGGTATTGTGGTAAGTGCTTCCAAATATGCTAGTTTAGCCAATTCAGACATCTTGTAGCCTTGCATCGGCTCATCAATTGCAGACACGTGGGCTGCAGTCTAGTTTTATGTTGTTTCTTATAGATTAATTGTTGTCTGCTGAAACAACTGTACAAAAATAAATAGGCTGCCAACCTTGTTTTGAAGGGGAATATGTGCTCATTTGGAAGTGTTCAGAAGTTCATCTTTATTTATATGCTCCTTGATTATTTTTCCTACTATAATTTATCCCCTTCACCTGTATCTTTATGATCTTATTAATTTCATCCCCAGCACTCGGATACCTGCTGAACCTGGTGATTGTGCAGCTTGTTCATCTGTATTTCACAATGGAGGATCTTCCAGATGCACTTATTGGAGAGATCGTCAAGCGGGTTAGCAGTACAAGTGATCTGAGCTCTCTTTCCCTTGTGTCAAAGCGTCTCTATAAAATTGAGGCAGAGAACAGGGGTTCAATCCACTTAGGCTGTGGCCTTCATCCAGCAACAGATGCCATAGTTTCACTGTGTTTCCGATTTTCCAACTTGTTCAAAGTAGATATCAATTACTCTGGTTGGACTCAAGGCCATGGGAACCAGTTGGACAACCATGGTCTCCGTATTCTTTCATCTTACTGCCCCTCACTGAGGGATCTTGCTTTAAGCTTCTGCTCTTACATTGATGACACTGGTATTGGTCATCTAGCATTTTGCAAGAAATTGATGACCCTCAGGCTGAACTCTGCACCAAGAATAAGATCAAGAGGTCTTCTTGCTGTGGCTGTTGGTTGCAAGAATCTATCTGCTCTCCACCTCATCAATTGCAATGAAATCTGTGGCCCCTTTGAATGGCTGAAGTACCTTGGCAGTGATGGATCATTGGAAGAACTTGTAGTAAAGAATTGTGAAGGAATCAGCCAGTACAGCCTCCTATTGTTTGGTCCAGGATGGATGAAGCTCCAGAGGTTTGTGTTTGAGGTCGAGAATCTTTACAACATATTTAAACCTGAAGATCCCTCGTATTTGGCGAATTACCAGTATTCCTATGATTTCTGCTGTGAGAATTTGAAGGAATTGAGTTTGAGACGGATTGTAACTGTGGAAGAAATAGGACTTCGTTCTCTCCTTGGAAAATGCAAATCATTAGAGAAACTTTGCCTTCATTTTATTCTTGGTCTAACTGATAATGACATAGTTACACTCGCCCAGAACTGCAGCAACCTTAAAAGCCTCTCACTTCAGCTTGAGCCTGTCTTCTGTGAAGGACCTGAAGGTAGAGTTTTCAGGACATCGTTGACTGATGAAAGCCTCAAGGCTCTAGCCCTCGGGTGCCGTATGCTTCAGGTTGTTGAGCTCACAATGTTTGCTTGTGAGCCTACCTATCCAGAAATAGGCTTCACTCAAGAGGGCCTTGTGATGTTCTTTCAGTCTTGCCCAATCCGTGATCTTGTGCTATGTGGCGCCAATATCTTTGATGACGAGGGGATGAAGGCCCTCTCATCTGCACAATTTCTGCAGACGCTTGAGCTTATGGATTGCATATATATAACTAATGCTGGGATGTGCTTGCTTGCAGATAGCCCATCTTTGGTTAACCTTACACTGCGGCAATGTGACGGTTTTTCTGATGTTGGAGTTGGTGCGGTCGTATGTGCACAGAAATTGGATTCTCTGATTGTTGAAGGTTGCGGTCGGGTCTCTCGGAAAACTGTGGTGGGTGCTGCCAAATACTTTCGCTATGAACGAGATTACCCAGGTTATGGCCAGCTACGTAGAGCTTGAGCATCGGGCAGGATTGAGTCCCTCAAGATCTTTAGCTGTTTTTTGGACCCCCTGTTGAATTGGTTGAGCTGTTGCTAAGCGCACATCATTGATGGCTACTGTTCTCGTTTTTCATATTTCTGAACCTGCTTTTGATTGTTGTCTATTGCTTGGTTATATTAGCTTTTAATGGTGAGCCTTGGATTTTTTTTGTAAGGCATCTGATGTGTGAAAACCATGGTAATAGTCATCACTATGTTACACTTATTTCTTTCTGCTTTCTTCTTTGTTTACTCTTTCCAAATCCTTCAAACTCAGTTACTCATTGAATCAAATGTTTTAAAAGTTCTGCGTTGTGGAAGTGAATTCTGGAAGTATGTAATACATGAATGCTCATATTTTCAAGACTTTGGATGGCAATACATGTACATATCATATATTGGTAGTCTGGAAAATTAGGTAACCCTTCCCATGGTTCTTCACGTGTTTTCTAGGAAAATGCTGTAGATCCAGTCCTAGGAGATGAGCAGGTTTTCAGTCAGTTTGATCTGAACATTCCTGCATTTGAGGAGCAAAGCAGATATTTACGCAGGTACTGTTGTTAGTACCTCCGGTCCAAGCAGAAATTCATGCAGTTCTATGATTTTATTTTTAATCATTGTACTGATCTGTTTATTTTTCTACAGTTGTTTTGAATATTTTTTTTATCATTGCACTGATCATTTCTTGCCGGTCTATCTGGCGGAGAGTGAAGCAATGTCGTGCACAAGGGATATCTGTTGATGTAAGCTCAAGAAAAATGAAGAATTGTGAGCGATAAAAAGATTGGAATTGATTGAACAGTAGGACTACTATACGGCCCCTTGCAGAACGTCTGGGACTCTGGGTGTGAACAAAAACTCATTGCATAGATCGTTCAAACAAGGATGCTTACACGTTACTCAGAACAACTGTCAAGCCATGTTTGAAGGAATCAAATAAGAAAGAAATCTCCATTTCGGGGCCAGAGTAGGGGCCATTCTTGCTCAATCCATGCAGCCCTAGAAGCCACGTCCATTGAAGTATAGTGTTGATTAGTATTAAGTATTATATTGTTTCATGTACATGTCCGCAGAAGTTGAGCCTTCATTATCACCATTATCTTCTTGTTAAGTAGTAAACGTTTTTCAAACAGTAAATTTTATAAAACCCAGAGGTATTATTGTTCAATTTTTATAAAACCACGTGTTTTGGTAGGTGACTATATATAGTAGAACCCAACTACTAGCACTTATTCCTACAAAGCAGCCCTCTGGTGCAGCCACGTCATCTGTATGTCTTAGCCGTTGGATCGTTGGCTCTGCTCTGATTTGAACCGTCTTATAGCATGCGCCATCTTATCTTGATTTTTTTTACATTTATTTTTAAAACATTTACAAAAACAAATTCTTATTTCAAAGTTTTACAAAAATATATTTCTCCCGTCCTATTGGGACATATCAATTATCGTACGGTAGAGCATTTATGTGACATGGCACCTATGGAAAGGGCGCACCATGGTAATTGCTCCTTCTTGTCTTTCCCTAGAGCTATTTAGTTTGGTGACATTAACAATAGTTTGGTGATGCATGGAACGTGCCAACGCAATTTTTTAAATGGACCCCTCTCAATGATAAAAAATAATTAACTTAAATGGCTATACGAACTCACAAATTTAGATCATAAGTTTAGAATCATATGTATAGTAGATTAAAGAAAAAATGTTTAACGATGTGGTTCTGTGAAAAAATAGGACCGTAATACCTATGCTTATATACAACACGTCAAAACCCGTATTGTTTTATACAACTTGAATGAAAATATGTGGGTTTTGTGATAATTATTCTTTATTTATTTCTCAAATTGGGTAAAAAAAAGAAAAAAAAGACGAAAAGTTCTGAATTCTGACCCAACAATGGCCCAAGAACTATGTAACAAATTGTAGCTTGTAGCTTCGATTGGAGCAAAGACCGGATTTTATATCCATTATGTGGATTTCTCAAAAAAAATCCATTATGTGGAAAATGATATTTGCTTTTCTTTTACTATTTATTTATTTCTCAGATTTCGGGAAAAAAGGCAAAATTTCTGAATTCCGGCCCAGTATCCAGTCCAGCCCAAAACGGATGACCAATACTCTACTCGGTGGTATTCCCCTTTCCCTTCTTCCGCTCCACTCGACTACTCGAGGTCTCGAGCCGAGGAGGGGAGGCGCGAGCGCGAGGAGAGGGGTTAGGGTTTTAGCGTCGGGGGAGAGGAGAGGAGAGGAGAGGAGGGCGGCTGCCGCGCAATCCGTCGTCTTCGCCATCCTCGGGCGGGGCGACCCTGTTCTTTTTCTTCCTGCCATTGCGCTGGAGACGCCGCCTCTTTCTTGATTCAGCCCTCAAGGTAAACCCACCCAAAGCCTCTCTGATCGAAGTTGCAGCTGAGTAATTCTCTTGGTTCTAGGCGAAAATTTTGTTTTGTTTTAACCATGCATTCTGTTGATTGTGATGATTGACGGCGGGTGACCTAGGTGAACGCGGTTATTGATTTCTCGCGATTTTTTTTTTGCTTACTAATGTATGAAACCTATGCTTGAAATATCTGAACTTATGGAGTCTGCTGCAGCAGACTTGTTAATGACTTAATGAAGATTGCGCAGGAAGGGCTGTTGCTGCAATTTTGGTGTGATTAGTTCAGTATGTGTTATCATGTATGCTCGAATTCCTAATTCGTTAACTAGCCCAGCAATTTCATGTACTTGGGGTGTTAGTTTTGTTATTCCTTTACTTGGTTCCTAGTTGTCCGCTTTCTTGTTAGCCTGGGCAGAATGTTTTGATTCTTAATGAAAACTTGCAGAGGAGGTCAGTGCCCTTCAGGGGAAACACTTTTCACTTAGGTGGACATCCACCTATTTGTTGCATGTCAACAAAATAGTAATGAAAAAAATTTGACAAGATAGATTCATATGTAATATGTCACTCCACAAATATGCAAGTTCAAATTCGACTTGTACAAGTTGTAACAAAAATAACAAATCAAACTCTAATTAGTATATATATATTCACAGTTAAATTTGTTATTTTTGTTACAACTTATAGAAGTTGGATTTGAACTTGCATGTTTGCGAATTGATATATTACATACCAATCTATCTTTTCTTTTTTTTTTTTTGAAGTTTTTTCATAATCATTTAGTTGACATGCAATAAACGGGTGGACATCCATCCGAGTGATTAGAATCCAGTGGCGGAGTCAGGTTCTCAACCCTGTGGGGTCAAAATGCATAAATATGTAACTATGTGAGGTCAATCCATACAAATTTTTATTGTTTTATATACTTTTTCACTATTTTTTACATGGTCAAGGTGTATCTTGCAAAAACCTGTGGGGTCAGCCGACCCCACAGTTTTAACGTGGCTCCACCACTGTTAGAATCCATCTCCTGCACTTCAGTTGTCTGTCTTGAGTGATTTCAGTGTGATTAGTTGGGCACTGTGGTAACTGCTCCCCAGTTCAGAATTTTCATACACCTGTGTACTATCTCATATTCTTGAATTGCCTCATGAATTGTGGACACGTGGGCTCTAGCGTAGTTTTATATTCTTTCTTACAGTCCGATTGTTTGGTATAACTGTAGAAAATAAATAGTGTTGACCTTATCTTGTCTTGTTCGGTAGAGGAAGCGGTACACATGGGTGTTTAGCAGAAAAAGGTTCAAAAGTTCATTTATACATACATTTTCCTTGATGATTTTCACTATAATAATTCGATCATCTTCACATGTATCGTTCTGGTCTTATTAATTTCACTCCAGCAATGAGAAACCTGCTGACCCTGGTGATAGCACAGCTTTTTCATCGGTATTCAACAATGGAGGATCTTCCAGATGCACTTATTGGAGAGATCGTCAAGAGGATTAACAGTACAAGTGATCTGAGCTCTCTTTCCCTTGTGTCAAAGCGTCTCTACGAAATCGAAGCAGAGCACAGACATTCAATCCGCATAGGCTGTAGCCTCCGTCCAACAACAGATGCTATAGTATCACTGTGTTCACAATATCACAACTTGTCGAATGTAGATATCAATTACTCTGGTTGGAAGCAGGGTGATGGGAACCAGTTGGATAACCATAGTCTCCGTATGCTTGCAGCATACTGCCCCATGCTGAGTGATCTCACATTAAGCTTTTGCTCGTACATTGTACGATGACACTGGTATGAGTTATCTAGCTTTTTGCAAGAAATTGATCACCCTCAGGCTGGACTTTGCAACAAGAATAACATCAAGTGGGCTTCTCGCTGTGGCTGTTGGTTGCAAGAATCTGTCTACTCTCCACCTTATCAATTGCAATGGAATCGTTGGCAACTCTGAATGGCTGAAGTACCTTGGCAGTGATGGATCATTGGAAGAACTTGTAGTAAAGAATTGTGAAGGAATTAGCCATTACAACCTCCTATTGTTTGGTCCAGGATGGATAAAGCTCCAGAGGTTTGTGTTTCAGGTCAGGACTCTTCTCAGCTCGTTTGAACTTCAAGATCCCGCATATGTGCCAAATTGCCAGGATAGGTATGATTTCTGCTGTGAGAGTTTGAAGGAATTGACTTTGAGATGAACTGTAACCTTGGAAGAAATAGGACTTCGTTCTCTCCTGGGAAAATGCAAGTTGTTAGAGAAAGTTTGCCTTCATTTTGTTATTGGTACTGACAGTGACGTGATTACGCTCGCCCAGAACTGCAGCAACCTTAAAAGCATCTCACTTCAGCTTAAGCCTGTCTTCTGTGAAGAACCTGAAGGTTACAGGACGCCTTTGACGGATGAAAGCCTCAAGGCTCTACCCTTGGGTGCCGTATGCTTGAGGTTGTTGAGCTCACAATGTTTGCTTGTTCACCTGCTTATCCAGAAGAAATAGGCTTTACTCAAGAGGGCCTTGTGATGTTCTTTCAGTCTTGCCCAATCCGTGATCTTGTGCTATGTGGAGCCAATATCTTTGATGACGAGGGGATGAAGGCGCTCTCATCTGCACAATTCCTGGAGACGCTCGAGCTTATGGACTGCATAGTGATAACTGATGCTGGGATGCGCTCGCTTGCAGATTGCCCATCTTTGGTTAACCTTACACTGCGGCAATGTTACGGTTTTTCTGATGTTGGAGTTGCTGAGGTTGTACGTGCACGGAAGTTGGATTCTCTGATCGTTGAAGGTTGTTCTTATGTCTCTCTGAAATCTGTGCAGGGAGCTGCCAAATCTGTTCACTTTGAACGTGATTATCCAGGATATAGCATGCTAAATAGATCTAGCTTGATGGATCGGCGCAGCTAAATAGATTGAACTTGATCTTTGGGCTGCATTAAGTCCCGCTCAAGATCTTGAATTGTTTTTACTCCCTTTTTTGAAGTGGTCGAGTTGTTGCTAAGTGCACATCATTGATGGCTGTTGTTTTCATTTTTCATATCCCTGAACCTGCTTTTGATTTCTCATTTTAGCGTTGTCGGTCGCTCGTTTATATTAGCTTGTAACAGTGAGCCTTGGATTTTTTATAAGTCATCTGAGGTGTGAAAACCATGGGAATGGTCAGCACGATGGTATACTGCAGTTAGTGATATATTTCTGGCCGCTTTCTCCTCTGTTTACCCTTTCCAAATCCATCAGACCCAGCTACTCATTGAATCAAATGTTATTCAAATTTTGCATTGTGGAAGTGATTCTGGAAGTATGTTATACCTGCTACTTTGTAGTCAATTGGTGATGGATGGTAAAACATGAATTCTCAAATTCTGAATGTGCATGTGCAGATCATATTGGTAGTCTGGAAAATTAGGCCACCCTTCCCAATGTTTCTTCACATATTTTCTTTCAGTATCAGCTTGAGATTATTATGTTTAGTTTATGAATGTGTGATATTCGGGGAAGGGATGATTTTGGTTTCCCTGCTATCTTTGGTAATGGACATACAGTCATAATTGTGAAACAACAGTTTGGTTACTCCCAGGAGAGCCCTTTTTACTCTGCTTTTTCCCTCTCCAAAAAGATCGTACAGTCAAAATTTGATCAATCTCACACCAGCTCGAGTGTCACATTTTTCACTTCACAACAGTTTTAGTATATATAATTTCATTTACACCAGGTGTTTTGAAATAAGTTTCCGTTTGCACTAGGTTGCATCATATAAATCAGAAGGAAAAAAAATCTTGTAAAATATTAATGAAACTTATGAGGCCTTTTGAATCTAGATCATGCTTCACAAAGTTCTACTAAGATTTCATGAACTTCTGTGCGACTTCTATACATTTAATGATATATCCCAGTGTTAAGTGAAAATTATATCAACTCGCCCTGATGTAAAATAAAAAAAAATAGCTATATTTATGACGTCATATTTTTCACTAAAAAATAGTCAGCATGTTAATATATTGTAAGTCACTAAATTACATATGTAATTTTAGTGTATTTACAATGTAAGTTCTAAAATTATATATGTAATTACAATGTAATTGTGCAATGCAACTTCTATATTTTGCATAGTAAATTACATATATTGATCTAATATCTACTACATTAGATACCTGTGAATAAAACCATCAACAGCTTGAACTAACGAAGCATGTTAAGTTTTAATTAATCATGTTATGGCAGCCTAGATATGCTGAGGTGGACTGAGAACAACATCCAGACCGTCAAAAATTCGACTGTAATCAACCATAAAATATTTCGACAACATTTTAGCAAATCCGTATAAAATATGTGCTTAACCTGGTTTGAGACGAAACAAGGTATATGATGTAAAATAAAAATATGTGCTAAACCTGTATGAGACGAAACAAGGTATATGTTTAGCCCGGTCCAATATGCAATTTACTTTTATAAAATCCAACTAATTCCCTTTCTTTAGTAAAATTGAAACAGAACAAAGAAACAAATCAAACTACTCCCTTCACTTCATTGAAAGAAAAAAGAGAGAAGAAAGTAAAGAGGAGAAAAAAATGCTGAATTAATTCCGGCCCAGAAGTGGCCCAAAATAACATATCCAGTCCAGCCCAATACATTGGTGCACACGAAGAACACAACAGTGCGAAAGCTAGGGTTGCTCAAGGCACGGCGCGAGGGGAAGCTAGGGTTTTAGCATTGTCGCGTCGGGGAAGAGGAGATGACGGCACGGGGCGCCTGATCGCGCGCCTCTCTCTCCCCTCTTCATGTTCCATCACCCATCATCGTCGCCGCCTCTCCGGCCTGCTCATCGATCTGCGCCTCGAGGTAGCCCCCACAAGCCTCTGATCGTTTCACCTTATTAGTGATTCTTTTTCTTGATTTTAGATGAATTTTTTTTTGGGCGGGGGGGGGGGGGTTTGATAGGTTGTTTGTGCCCTCTTTGCATCATGCCGTTTTTGTTGATTGAGATGATCAACGACGGGTACCCTAAGTGAACTTGTTATTATTTGTGAATTTTTTCTCTGTTGCCGATGTCGAAAACTTGGGTCTCGAACTACCTCAAATTGTAGAGAATGCTGGAGAAAGACTTGTTGATGTAATTCAAAAAAAAAAAAGAAAAAGAAAAGAAGAAGAAGTGTTAGTGTACCTTGCACAGGGGTTAGTGGACCTCGATTTTTTTTTTATTTTTAGATTTATTTTTTCAAATATTTACAGAAATATTATAGCGGCAAAAAAAATTACAGAAATAGACCCTGCCGCCCTTGCAGAGGGCGGCAAGCTGACGTGGCACACGGCGCCATGTGCACCTTCACGGCGCCCACACGGCGCCGGGTGCGCATTTTACGTTTAGGTCCTTACCGCCCTTTGTAAGGGCTGCAAGAGTGGCTATTTTACGTTTTGCCCCTTGTCGCCCTTGCATTCTACTAATGATTGCATCAAAGCCACAGGAAACCAAAACCAATCAAAATATACAACCTGACTCACAATTATTACTGATATGTTCTACTTTCATACATATTTCCATCATAAAGCCAAAGGAAATGAGGGAACGCAGGAAACTTTTTACAATGCAGTTCATGCTTGATTCACTAGTTTGACCAAGAATACAGACTTACACACTTCTGAGTCTTCTGATCAGTCACAAAGTAAGGAGATATGTAGCCTCTGGACAGTTTCATTCCCTGTACCGCTTCAAGCTCATTGTCTAATGTCTTGCCATCCTGCCAATTTCCAAGAATAAGTTGCAGCCTAGGTATTACCAAATAGAATGATTCTGAGGTAAGAGGCTAATAATAAAAGCAGCACTTGGTACTCACAGTAATAGTAATAACTCCATCCTTTTCCAACCTTTTCCATCGCCTTTGATATCAAATCTCCTATTTCCTTTTCTCCATTTGCAGAAATGGTTGCTACCTGGTTTACAGGAATATGAAATAACATATTCTTAAGCATGCAAGAAGGCGGGATATTTACTGTGGAAAGTGCCGTGCAAGGGCGACAAGGGGCAAAACGTAAAATAGCCACTCTTGCAGCCCTTACAAAGGGCGGTAAGGACCTAAACGTAAAATGCGCACCGGCGCCGTGTGAGCGCCGTGAAGGTGCACATGGCGCCGTGTGCCACGTCAGCTTGCCGCCCTCTGCAAGGGCGGCAGGGTCTATTTCTGTAATTTTTTTTGCCGCTATAATATTTCTGTAAATATTTGAAAAAATAAATCTAAAAATAAAAAAAATTCGTGGACCTCTATGTTACTACGATTTGTTTTGCACAGGGGTTAGTGGGCTTGTATTTCTAAGGCTGTCTTCAGCGTTGAGGGTTGGAAACCCTTCACAGAGCGATAGATTAGCGTATGATTAATTAAGTATTAGCTAAAAACTATGAAAAAATAGATTAATATCATTTTTTAAAGCAACTTCCCTATAGAAATTTTTTGCAAAAAAAATATCATTTAGCAGTTTGAAAAGTGTGCGCTTGAAAAAGGAGGGAGTAGGAGATGGGAAGAGGGAGTATAGAAAACACCCTTTAGGCTGAGTTAGTTTCACTGAGTTCCCAACTCACCTCACTCGTTTTCCGCACGCATGCTTTTCAAACTGCTAAACGGTGTGTTTTTTGCAAAAAGTTTCTATACAAAAGTTGCTTAAAAAATCAAATTAATCCATTTTTCAAAAAAAATTAGCTAATACTTAATTAATCACGCGCTAATGGACCGTTTCGTTTTCCGTGCGTACTGTATGCTGGGAACTCACAGCAACGAACATACCCTAATTCTTTAATTTAGCTTGCTCAGCAATGTACTTATTGTTTCAAAAAAAAAAGAGAAATGCATCTACTTGGGGTGTTAATTAAGTTATTCCTTTCTTAATTGCTACTTCCTAGTTATCTGCCTTTCTTTTTTTGCATTGTTGATTGAGTTGATTGGCTGCGAGTGGTATTACCTAGGTGGACTCGGTTCACCTAACAATGTTGTAAACCGAGCCTTGAATTCATGGACCATGCTGGAGCAGAAAATTTTGGTTCTTGGTAATGCAACTTGCAGAGGAGTCAGTAGACCTCGGTTGTTTTCTGTTGAGAGTGATTTTGGTGTGATTAGTTGGGTACTGTGGTAAATGCTTCCAAATTCAGACACCAGTATACTAGCTTGTAGTCTAGTTTTATGCTGTTTCTTATAGGTTAACTGTTGTTTGCTCAGAGAACTGTAGAAAAATAAATACGTTGCCAACCTTAGCTCGTCATGTTTGGAGAGAAGAACACTTGGACACTTGGGTGTTCAACTGAAAAGGGTTTAGAAGTTCATTTTTTTTGTATATATATGCTTCTAAATGATTTTCACTACTGCTATTTGGTAACCTCCATATGAATCGTTCTGATCGTATTAATTTCACCCCAGCACTCAGATGCCTGTGGAACTTGGGGATTACCAATCTTGTCCACCCGTATTTCACAACGGAGGATCTTCCGGATGCAGCACTTGCAGAGATCATCAAGAGGGTTACAAGGACAAGTGATCTAAGTTCTCTTTCTCTTGTGTCGAAGCAGCTCTACACCATTGATGCGGAGCAAAGGAGTACTATCCGTGTTGGTTGCGGCCTTTGGCCTGCTAAAGAAGCCTTGTTAACACTCTGTTCCCGATTTTCCAATTTACGGAAAGTTGAGATCAATTACCTTGGTTGGACACGTGGCGATGGGAATCAGATCGACAACCAAGGCCTTCTTACGCTTTCAACTCGCTGTCCATTACTGACTGATCTCGTTTTAAACTTCTGCTATTACATCGATGACTCTGGTCTAGCTTACCTAACTGATTGCAAGAAGTTAGTTTCCCTCAGGCTGAACTCTGCAAAAGAAATAACATCAAGTGGGCTTCTCGCTGTGGCTGTTGGTTGCAAGAATCTATCTGGTCTTCACCTCATCAATTGCCATAAAATCAGTGGTAACTCTGAATGGCTGAAGTACCTTGGCAGTGTTGGATCATTGGAAGAACTTGTTGTAAAGAATTGTGAAGGAATCAGCCAGTACGACCTCCTATTGTTTGGTCCAGGATGGATGAAGCTCCAGAGGTTTGTGTTTGAGGTCAGTAATCTTTACAACATATTTAGACCTCGAGATCCTTCGTTTGTGGCGAACAACCAGTATAGGTATGATTTCTGCTGCGAGGGTTTGAAGGATTTGAGTTTGAGAGGGATTGCAACCGTGGAAGAAATAGGACTTCGTTCTCTTCTGGGAAAATGCAAATCATTACAGATACTTTGCCTTCGTTTTGTTCTTGGTCTAACTGACAGTGACATGATCACACTCTCCCAGAACTGCAGCAACCTCAAAAGCATCTCTCTGCAGCTTGAGCCTGTTCTCGGTGAAGGACCTCAAGGTAGAGTTTTCAGGATGCCATTGACTGATGAAAGCCTCAAGGCTCTAGCCCTCAGGTGCCGTATGCTTCAGGTTGTTGAGCTCACAATGTATACCTGACACTGCTTATCCAGAAATTGTCTTCAGTCAAGAGGGCCTTGTGACGCTCTTCCAGTCTTGCCCAATTCGTGATCTTGTGCTATGTGGTGCCAATATCTTCGATGATGAGGGGATGAAGGCCCTCTCGTCTGCACTATTCCTGGAGACTCTCGAGCTTATGGATTGCAAACGGATAACTGATGCCGGGATGCACTTGCTTGCCAATAGCCCATCTCTGGTTAACCTCACGTTGCGGGAGTGTCGTGGTTTTACTGATGATGGAGTCAGTGAGGTCGTACGTGCACGGAAATTGGATTCTCTGATTGTTGAAGGCTGTCGCGTTTCTTGGAAAGCTGTGAAGGGGGCTGCCAAATCTGTTCGCTATGATCGTAATTGCCCGGGCTATGGCCGTCTAAATAGATCGAGCATGATATCCACTCTGGATTAGGTGCCACCCTCAAGATTTTCAGTTGGGCTTTTGGATCCCCTGTTGAATTGGTTGAGTACTTGAGTTGTTGCCAGGTTCACATCATTATTTGTTGTTGGTTTCATTTTTCATATACATGAACCTGCTTTGATTCGTTACTGTTGATGCTATCTGTTGTAGCTTATTATTGTGAGCCTTGAATTTTTGTGAGGCATCTGTTCTGTGAAAAATCATGGTATTGCTCCCCAGTATGGTACACTGAAGCTACTGATATATTTCTTGGTGCTTTCATATTCTTTGTTTACCTTTCCAAATCCATCTATACTACTAGTTCTTTTGTTAGTGAGGTTTCCCTGTTTGACTTCTGATTATTTTTTAGAATGTTCTAATATGCATTTCCTCTCACAAAAATGGCATGAATACTTAGCTTTTCGTAGAATTATCAAACTGAACCACCTGTTTTATTTTTTTTTGCAAAAATGTCAAATGTCTACTCTGTTTGTGCGACATTGTGGGTATATGAGCATATCGCATAGGAGATTATATCTTAACTATTGTAAAACTGCTTTAAGTCGTCTTCCTTTCTCTCTTTCAATGAACCCCCCCCCCCCCCCCAAAAAAAAAAAGCTCCCTCATCTTCCCAAATAAACTGGTCCAAAAAAGTCTCAACACCCAAACATTGTGAAAAACCAGCATATAAAGAATTTTAATCATATTTCTATCTTCCAATCTCGTTACGGTTCACGGGCATGTAACTAATATCGAGAAAATTTCATTTTATATGCTGCCATCTATATATGCTTAAGCGTAAGTATTAGTAGGATTGCGGCTCCTGCGACTATTTTCACATATTTTAGCAGTTTTTTACTCTACTGTCAGATATATAGAACTTATCCACGCTTTTTTGTTATATTGGATAAAGCATTAACCATGTTGAACTGCGGCCATACACGATTTAATGACTATGAAAACCTCGTATGGTTAACCGGATAAGTTTGAGCGACTAAATATTATTTTTTTTATAAACGAAGTGTTCTTTTTTTAATAATGGATAGAGATTCAACCTCTATATCTGCAAGGCTGAGAGGGGGGACTTACACAGTCAAAGATAAATGAAGGGTCTACTAGTAACAAGATTGGAAATTTGATGAACTTGCGGATGTTGAAGCATTGGCTTGTGAGCAAGCTACAAATTGTCATGTCTATGCTTGCTGACTACTACTCCCTCCGTTTCATATTATAAGACGATATGATCTGTATTTCTCGTCTAGACTCCTATAATCTTCTGTTATGTGCAGTAACAAATAAAATTCATCATCTTGAACACAGTAAATAATAAGTTACTCTTCTTATGAAACGATTTGCTCCATCCCATCCCAAGAGCGCAAATAGGGAGTAGTACTTGCTGAGGAAATTCACCGTCCTCTGATTGTAAGGCGATCAAAACCTTTGCTGCTCGAATGAGTACATCATCTGAGTCTCTGAAGATCAACATGTCAATCATACACGCAAGTATACAAGGAAAAAACAATAAACCTGCCCTGCATCGATTAGGGCCAAAATTGCCCAACTAGTGTTCAGCATGCATGTATACCTTAATTGAGCTGATATATCTTACGATTGAGAAAAAAGTACTGGCAATTTTTTGTGACACACTGCCAAACACGATTCCGTGAACCACCTAAAACTTTGAGGTAGTATGGATTACCAATCATCTTGACCTTGAGAAACCCTCTGACTAAGATGGGTTTAGAGATAAAAAATGGCTAGCGGAGCCGATTTAGATAAATAGGGATAAACACCCATCTTGTGGACGAAACGAAAAATTTTCGGGACAAACCTACAAAGAGGATTCACACTCTCGTGACAAGGATGGATGACTTACAACACAAACTAATGAAGATAGATGAAACTAGATAAAAAGTATATGCGATATTGAAAGAATGATTCAATTGGCTACTATATGTTGGTTGTAGATTGTGTGTCTCAATTGAACCGGTCATAGCCCTTATAAAAAGGTTCGTCTTGCCTTCTCTAGAACCTTCTTCACATTCAACTAAGTGTAGAAACCAATTAGTACTCAAAAAACCTCAGCTCAAGCAAAAAAATCCGAGAACCTATAAAACCTGACTTGGAGTCAGACTCCGCTGGTTTTATCGGCCACATGCCGCCGGTCAGACCGGCCCCACACTGTCGGCTTGACCAGTCCTTTGGCGACGGTCAAACCGGCCTCACGTAGCAAACCAGGTCCTTTCCAAATTTGTCATATTTTTTATTTTTGTTTTAGGTGCTAAATTTAGGTGTTAACAAAAAGCAAAGAAAAAATCACTTTGGTCGAACAAGTTTGATACAAATAATGAATTTTACCTGGTATAGAGATGACAAGTAGCTTTCTCCCCAGCCTCCACAGCATAAAGACAGTTGCCTTTCTGATTGCAGCACTGGTTCTGAATGTTCTTCCACCAGCAACTAATCCTTTTATCCCAAACCCAGTTCGATAGGTGAAACAGATACCCCAAGAGCCATACCTAATAGACAAAACAATTTGAAAATTATAGATTATTTAATTTCATGTAACATACCAAAAATCTTGAATTTCAAATTTTGTATCTAAAATATTGAAAATGGTTTTTGTGAATTAGAAATCCCAAAATTTTCAAACCAAAGACCTAGATAAGACTAATCGAGCTAGTGTTATTATGAAAATTTGAGAATAAATTAAAACTTTTCCTTACCAACCTATAAATAAAACTAAAACACAGTGTGTGCATGCATTTGCATAATTTGGTTGGTGTAATTTGAGTCTTTTTAAGTGTTTTTGGATCTTGCTTGCATTTCATAATAGGTCACATGATCATTTATTAAAATATGAAGTAAATAATTAAAATGACCTAATGACGAGTCTAGGTCATTTCCTAAAATCCTTGCAACTTAAACATTACAATATGACTAATGGTAAACTCCATTGAATTAACTTGGTCCTAAATTTGAACATAGGTCATAAACATAAAAAAAAAGAATATAAACATGTTGTACTTGAGGTCCTATTATAAACCTCATTTAATCTAACCCAAACATACACACATTTTAACCTATAATTATTCTTGGGAATCATGCATGGAGAGAAGGAAATTAAACTTAATAACAACATCTCAGGTAAAAACAGCTTAAATATAATTTTACAATCATTTAATCATATTTTTATAATAGGAAACCTATATGTAAAGATAAACTTAGTGAATTTTTAAAAATAATTGGTGTAAGATAAAACCATGAAAAAATTCATGTGATGCTAATCAATATGTTATACTCACTGAAATTTTGGCAAGATTTTATATTCACAAATTATATCTCAATTAAATGAGTCAAACCAGTCTAGACTTTAGATTATTTAAAACTTTAATCGGCAAAACTTATACCTCATCAAAACGTCCATTAAAATATATTAAAGTATATATTTAACATAATTTATTCAAATACTATGTTATTTATCATGAGTTAATATAATTTTTTCTGAATTTATTTTATTAGTTTTGACCCCCTAAAAATTGAATTCACTTTCAGCTAGGCCTATTTTCTTTATTTTGCTGAGAATAAAATAAAGGGAATTTTTGAGTGAAACCAAAGAAAATGGAAACTATATCATTTTATATATCTCCACAAAAATTCACTTTAATTTATCTGACTTACAAAATAAACTATAGGATTATAAAGATGAGAGAAAGAAGTAATTAGAGGAAAAATCCTATAATTGTCCAACAATTTGTTCACAGGTCTACCCATCCCTCTCACCCACACATAGACCACATCGCTATGGACCCACTTGCCAGCCACACCTGGTACAAAATCAATCCACCGTTCTTGAACCAGAGAGAAGGAGAGAACAAGAAAGCGGTGCCGACCAAGCGCAGGAAGTCGTTCGACGCGTGTCTGAAGACGTGGCGGTCACCGAGCTCACCATTATCTCTCCTAGCTGTGTCGCCCAACCTCCCTCTACCCTCCAGTGCCGACCAAACCGAGAGAGAAGGTTATCTACTCCTCCTTCCTCCTTACACTCCCCGTCGGTCACCGAGAAGAAGAACGTCGCTGGTCGCCGTCAAGCCATCTTTCCTCACATCTCAACTGCGTTCCAATGCATCCTCTCCACGATTCTATCCCCATTGATCTCTCTTCATTTCATGCAGCGAATCGCCGGAAACGCCGCCGTGCCGACGATGCTCGGGAGCGCGCTCTAGACCGCACCGTCGTTGGCATCGTCGTCGTGCGCAACGGAGGATACAACCGCAAGCCGAGCCTCTCGCCATTAGCTTCCCCTTGAAGTCCTCTTCAAAAGCCCCCAAGATTCCCAGCCGATGGTGAAGCGAGCATGGAGATCGTTGTCATCTTCTTCAACTCTGGCCGCCAGCTTCCATCCTTGTTTTCGTCCTCTCCGGTGAGTTGCAGCACGATTCGTCTCATCCGTAGACTTTTCCGGACCTCACACCAACCTTGGTCAGCATGCAGGAGCCCACATATCTCACATGCATGCATCTTTTTGGAAAGAACTGGCCTCTTACTCGACATGCAAACACAGCCCGAGCCCAGCTGCCGCTCGCGCCGCCGCCACCATTGATTCCGACCATCACCGGCGACAAGACGACTACCGTCGGGTGCGCAAGAAGCAGGATCATCTTTTCTCTTTTGGCTGCAATGCCTAAAACGCCGCCGTTCGCCGTCGGCGAGCTCATCCGAGCTGCAGCCGTGCTTCACTGCCTCCACGGTTAGGCCAAGGACTCCATTTGTAAATTCGATTAACTCCAGGGTTTTAGTTAGAAATATATTTATCAGTTACATGTGGGTCCGGACCTACATGTAATAATTTGAAAAGCTAGGGACTCTTAATGAAATTTGCCTTCAACATGTGGGAGGATATCGGGACCTATTTCTAGGAATCTCAGGGCCTTTTTGCATATTTGCTCTCACTGACCACTGGACCCATTCTAATTAAAATCTGGAAAGTATAAAGGAAATAACTAAAGCATCAATAGTTGAACTGAAAATTCTGCAAACTTGTAAAATCAGTAGAAAATTCATCTTAGCTTCATTTTGAATGAACCAAATTCCAAAAGACTCAAAAAATTATGATCTTTAATATGGTATAATATGGTAGTATAAAACTTGCCTGCCACTTACAGTAGAAGAAATATCTCTAATTATTTGTGTAAAGGATAATTGGCATAAAGCACAATCTAATTTGTAAAATTTGTAGGAAATCAATTCTAGCTCTAAATGAATTGAACTAGAATTTGCTAGAATCACCAAATTCTTGACTTTATTTAGATGAATTGAGTTCTGGGGCAACTAGTATATATAATGCATCCATTTTAAGTAATTGTAAGTTGTCATAATTAATTTGATAACTTATAAAATTCTTAGGAGATTGGTTCTAACTCCAAATTAGGTGATCCTAGTTTTGTTAGATTCATAATATCATATTATTAATTACTGTGCATTAAAATATGACATGTACTGTAGTGTAGATGCTTCTAAAATTTTGTATATCAAATAAACAATACAATGCGGCACATAGTTTATAAAATTCATAATATATTTATGCTAGCTCTAAAAATTGTGAAATAAATCTTGTTGAACCCAGGAAAACACACTCTTCATTGCTATAACCTAATACTTGATAGAACCTGGGCATAAATTGCATCTAAGATTAATTAAAGCTTAATTCACCTAGGTCTAGGATAGAAGCTATAAAATGCAAGTGATAAAATAGAAATTCTCTCACCATAAATCATGTTTGATCAGTACCTAATTACAGTAGAGAATTCATGCATATTAGTGTCATTTTGGATTTTTGTATGATTTGGTGTTTATATGCTATATTTTGTATAGCGTACGAATCCGATATCGGTGAGAACTTTGGATTTTATTGCTGACCATGACGGAGAATCTAACTAAGACAAGTGCCTTCCTTTGAACACTTTGATCCTATGTTTTTATTGGGCAAATGTTTCTATTGCAAAATTGCACGCGTTAAATAATTATGTTCGGATTTTATTGCTGACCATGACGGAGAATCTAACTAAGGCAAGTGCCCTCCTTCGTTGAATACTTTGATCCTATGTTTTTATTGGGCAAATGTTTCTATTGCAAAATTGCACGCGTTAAATAGTTATGTTCGGAAAAATTATTTGAAAGTGGTACAATGGTAGCAATAACCTAATTGTTGCATAATTCACCTTGAAATTTGTTATCCTTTCTGTTTGTAACATAGAATGGTTTAGAGTATTCTCCATGTGCTAAGATGGGCTTATAACTGCTAAGTATAATATGTTTAGCCATGCCTAGTGATATGCTAATAAACATTGTGATCACTTTATATATTTGAAAATGGGCAAATTTGCAACTTATGAATAGAGGTGAAGCCTCTGGTTATTTTTGAAATAAAATGGAGGAAAATCTTGATTTTAGACTTAAACGGCGAGTGGTGTACATATGGTAGTAGTTGTGCACTGATAGGGGAGCATTCGCCTGAGTCGATTGAGGACCGAACTCTATGTTACCAACTAAGTATACAGTACTGTCACATGTGTTAGTATGGGATGACCTTAGCTTAGTAAGTTGTTTAGTGTTTAGCCTTGCATATTGGTAAGCCGGAGTAGAATGAATTAGTCTGAGCGATGATTTATAAGAACTACCCATGTGTGTGTTGAATTTATTACTAGCGAATATTACTAGCTGTGTGTGTTCTGTGAGGGGACGGATGGTCCGCCTCACAGTATGAGCGTCTAAGTCTGTCCAATTCAACGGTAAGTGTCTCGTGGGGGAACGGATGTGTTCGCTGCCACGACATTAGGTTTAAGGCGTGGGCTCGCCACCTAACGGCTCTGGGTCATTCCTAAGGTGGATTCACACTTGCCGTCGTTGATGCAAGGCTAGACACTAGGCAATGTAATAGCTAGGTTGTGACCTCTAGTCCGCGTTCAACTTGTACTAGGCTTGAGTGGCTATTATGCATGTATGGATCCTACACATTCAAAACCATGTGATGGTCACAATAAACACTAGACAATATAATTTTTGGGTGCTTGATATTTCATCTATGATGTTTTTTTTGGAGGGTTCATGTACTAACCATGAACCATCCATTCTCTGAATACTCAATGAAGCCAGCAGCTTTGCTGATACACTTGTCTACTTCAATTCTTCGGTGTTCAGGGTGGAGCTTTCTGAATGATGCCAGGGCCTGAATTGCTGCTGAAGTACATCTGTACATTCAACATACCCGCCAATATTATTAACGTAGAAAAAGAGAGATTTGTTTATATGATCTTCAACATAGCAAAGCATTCACAAGAATGGGAAACATTTAGACGGGTTATTGCATCTTACGGATAGTCAAGAACAATAAGCTGATCAGTAGTTCAGAAATGTGTCAATATTGCTGAAACATATATCGTTACTAGCAAGAGAAAAATTTTGTAGTCCTCGAGGAGGCAACAAGAGGTAACACGTAATTTTTAATGTTATTGTAGAATCCCTCTGTTCCTAACTTGTAATTTGATGTTATTTTCAAATCGCCACATGCAAGGATTGAAGAATGTTCTTGAGAATTTAAGAGTACAAATATGTCAAAAAATTTTCAGCTTCTTATGTATAATGAATTTGAATATACAATTTTTTAAGAATTTTTTGTGATATTTGTTTATCGGTGTGCACGATCAACTCAGGGTAGGTCGTTATAGATCCATGCATTTGGTTCTCGAACATGGTCATCTTAACAATCGAAACACGCTAAGAGCAAGGTGTCAGTAGCATAATTTGACTTATGGTTAGGTCATTTTAGATATGTCAAATTGTGTGGATTAGCTGGTGTAATTGTCTAGTAAAGTAATTTGCTTAAGAAAATGAATTCAATTTGTATATGCAGGAATTGTAATTGTCTAGTAAAGTAATTTGCTTAAGAAAATGAATTCAATTTGTATATGCAGGAATTAATGCATCAAGAAGATTATGTGTGCAAATTCTGGGTGCGTTGAGAAGATGTTACATGCATGCAAATAGCTGGGAGGCTACAGTTCTCAGTTTTTGTCAGCTCCGGTTGCAGTTGGGGTGTTCCTGTGTTGTCAGCGGGGTTTACTTTACCGTTTACCGGCCGGTTACCGCGACCCGGCAGTACGGCGGTTACCGCGGTAACCGTCAAAAACTGCGATAAATTTGACTTCTAAATTTTGAATTTACAATTTGGGGAAATCGTGATAAGGATCATGGTAACCGCGCGGTATGGAGCGGTAACCGTGCGGTTTAACGCGGTTACTGCTCGATGTTCGGCCAAAACAAGAACGAAATGAAGAAAATGATTAAAAAATTAGAGAAATTTGAATAAATATTACTTTTTTTCGAGAAATTTTTTTACCATAATACACTACAAATCAAGCACTACCTTCATCAATTTTTTTTTGATTTTTTTGGATTTTTTTGAATTTTTGAATTCGATCAAAATTCATCGAACCGTACCGCGTGGTACGTTACCACGGTAACCACAGTAACCGCGCGGTTATTTCCGATAACAAAAACCCCGCGCGGTTATTGCCGGTAACAAAAACCCTGGTTGTCAGTGCTTGCATGCAAGGAATGGATGGATGCATGATAAGACTGCATGGCTGTGTGCTTGCGTGAGGAATTTGGTTGGCGTATGCAGCATTGCGGCGAGGGAGTTAGAGATATATTTTACTTTTATCAGTTTGGTTTTATTTCAGTTATAAGACTTTCCGTATTTTTTTGTGTGTGGGATCGATTGTACGCCGGTATATATACTGGTGACGCCTGTTTAATTAGAGAAACCCCCGAACAATTATCAATCTATTATTTTCTTCTACTGTATTTATCGTACTTTTGTTCTTATTTTTCTGGCCAAATCCTAGCCATCTAGGGTGCGATTGATCTTTGTTGATTTACGCTGAAAATCAGTCAGGTTCTTTCACTGCACGAAAGTGAAGATCTTCACTAGTTTGCTCAAAAACTAGTCGTTTATCGTCACGAAAGTACGACGGTTATCATTGTTGCTGCGTGAATCAATTTAACGTGTCAACACAAAGAAAGCACATGTGATATGATGGTGAAATTGTAGGTATTACACACATGAGTGCGCTTTCAATAGAAATTTAGTAAGGGCAGTGATATGTCATTGGTCTCCGTCTTGAGCGTGTGTTAGAGAGCCCATTTGTGAGTGTGTGAGTGCGGTGTGCATGTGTGATAGCATGCATGCTTGTGTTTTTCGCGTAATCTGAAAAAAAAAATTACGCCAAGAGCATGATGAAAATATGTGCCGATGTCAAGCCTTATATAGTTGTGGGCCCATGATTAGCCCATTAAGATAACCTACCTCCCTAAGCTCAGCGCAAGTAGGTCTCGATCTATAGATTTGGTTGTTGAACTTAGTCATCTTAACGGTCAAAAATACACCAAGAGAAGGAGAAATACATGTAGTGTAATGATAAAACCTTGAATGCATATGACTCTATCCATCAAAATTTAAATTCATATGGTCATAGTTATTACGCACACATGAGTACATTTTTAATAAAAATTTAGTTGGATCAAGGAAATGCTACTGGTCTCTGTTTTTTTAGCGTGTATTAGAGGGGGCTTACTCGTGGGTGTGCGTGAGTGTGGTATGCGTGTGTGATGGCGTGGGCGTGTGTGTAACAGGGAAAAGAAAACGAAATACGCTTGTGTCAAGTCACAGATGCGGTTGTGGCCCATTATTAGCCCATCCAGCCCAATACTCTTGCTCCCCTCCATCTCCATGTTACAAAACCTCCGCCTCTCCACGGCTTCCCGGACCAATCAATCCCCTCCCTTCTTCCTCCCGAGGCGAGGGTTTTGGCGAGGAGAGCGGAGGATCCATCGTTGCCGCCGCCCATTTCGTTGTTCGTCCAGCCGCCGCCGTGCCTTTTCTTGGTTGCTGCGGTTCCAAGAAACCCCGCCATGGCCTCCGATGGCCGCCTGCCCGCGGTAGTTTCTTCTGCTCTGGTAGGTGGTTAGTCAGTCCCCTTTCTTGCGTGCGCGGTTCTGGTCGATCGGGATGACTCGGTTCTTGGATTTGTTTTTCGTGGTTTCTCCTAGCGATTTCTTGGACCGATCCTTAAATTTTTGTTGGAGCGGATAATTTGTGCTTCTTGTCAGTGGCGGTCGCTGGATGGATCAGTCGATCGTGTTTCTTGTAGGCTCAGCGATTGCAGATTTCTAGGTGTGATTCGTGTTCGATTTTGTTACTGGTAGTTAGTTCTTGATCGAAGAGGCAGCAATCTGTAGATAAATAATCAGGTTACCACTCAATCGACAGGAAAATGTTGCGAAGTTCATGACCAATATATATGCTTCTTGATGAGTTTCTCTACTGTCGATGGCGGATAATTCTGCAGCTCCTTGTCAATGGAGCTTGCTGGATCGGTGGACATAGACCATTTTATGTTTCTTGAATGCTCAGTGGTTGCAGATATTTAGGTGTAATTCATGTTCGATTTTGTTGATATTAGTTACTTTTTGCTCGGAGAGGCAGCAGTCTGGTAGACAAATAGTCAGATCTCCACCTTAATTAATCTCTCAATTGGCATGAAAATGTTGGGAATTTCATGACCATGTATATGCTTCTTGATGAATGTCTTTCTATACTGTATTTCGATCACCTTTGATATGCATCATTCTGATCTGATCAATTTCGGTCCAGCGCGCCAGATATCAGCTAAACCTGAAGATTGCCCAGCTATGTCATCAGTATTGTCATTGGAGGATCTCCCGGACGCAATGCTTGCAGAGATTGTAAAGAGGATTACCAGTACAAGTGACCTGAAATCCATTTCCCTTGTGTCAAAGCATCTCTACACTATCGAGGCGGTGCAAAGAAGTTCTATCCGTGTTGGCTCTGACCTTTGTCCAGCGATAGATGCCTTGTCAGCACTCTGTTCCCGATTCCCCAATTTGTTGGAAGTAGAGATGGACTACTCTGGTTGGTCATTTCACTGGAATCTGCTAGAAAAATATATTATCTCATTGCACTTCCCTGTTCTCCATGATCTCACCTTATACATTGATGATATTCGTATGGGTTGTCTAGCTTCTTGCAAAAATTTGATGTCCCTCAGGTTGAACTCTGTATCAGCGATAGGCTCACGTGGACTTCTCTCGGTGGCTGTTGGTTGCAAGAATTTAACTTCTCTCCACATTATTAAGTGCAACCATATTGTTGGCAGTGATAAGTGGATGGAGTACATTGGCAATGCTGGGTCACTGGAAGAACTTGTAGTGAAGAACTGCAAGAGAATCAGCCAGTATGATCTCCTAAAATTTGGCCCTGGATGGATGAAGCTCAAGAAGTTCGAGTTCAAGTTCAAGAGAAGCTTTAACACATATGAACCTTGTGACCCCTATTATGTGGATAACTATCAGTATGGATATGATTTCTGCTGTGAAAGTTTGAAGGATGTCACTTTGGCTACGATTGTAACTAAACCAGAGATTGGACTTCGCTGTCTCCTGACAAAGTGCAAAGCATTAGAGAGACTCTGCCTTCACTATGTCATTGGCATAAGTGATCATGACATCATTACAATCTCCCAGAACTGCAGCAACCTTAGAAGCATCTCACTTTCTCAAGAGATACTGCTCTGTGAGATACCTGGAGGCACAGGTGTAATGGCTAGGACGCCACTTACTGATGACAGCCTCAAGGCTCTAGCCGTGAGGTCTCATATGCTTCAAGATGTTGAGCTTATGTTTTATGGTTGCGATCCTGATTGGCCATCTGAGATAGCCTTCACACAGGATGGCCTTGTGACGCTCTTCCAGTCCTGTCCAATTCGTCGTCTCATGCTACGTAGTGCTAACTTCTTCGATGATGAAGGGATGGAAGCTCTCTCATCTGCACAATTACTGGAGACACTCGAGCTTATGCAATGTGTTGGGGTAACTGATGCTGGAATGCACTTTCTTGCACAAAGCCCATGTTTGAAGAATCTCAAGCTGCAGATGTGTTATGAGGTTACTGATGATGGAGTGTGTGAGGTGGCACGTGCACGGGAGTTAGAGTCTCTCACTGTTGAAAGCTGTAATGGCATTTCTGTAGAAGCTTTGCAGGGGGCTGCCAAATCCGTTCACTACAAAGTTGATTGCCCAAGCTACTACGATCAATATAAAGATTAGGTCATTGCTGACTGTACATCATTTATAGTTGCTTTCTCAGTTTTACCTTTCTGCTATCTTTCTGTACTTGCTGTTGCCACGTCCTTTTACCGCTTATTGCTCTCAATAAACCAGTGTTTAATGGTTATCTTTTGATTTATGCAGGTACTACGTGATGAGTGAAAACTGGGATCATGACCGCAACTATGCTTTATACCATATTATATGATCTTGCCAATAACAATCTCAATTTGGCCTGTAATCAGTACTGTTTAGCTTTGGGTGTCAGTAACTATCAACTCTTTTGTCGACTAAGTGGTACAGAAAGGTGGAACTAATGCCAATGGTCTCAGACTTTCAACATTTTTCGTAATTGTTATGGCTCACAAGAAATGATCCAATGTTTCAGGATGTGATTGTCCCTACATCTTTAGCAGCTGCTTGTAGGTTTCTATCACCTCTATGAACTGATCTTTTCGCTTTCTACAAAGCCATTAGGTGTTGTCAACAATGTACACTGCATTTACCTACTTATATAGTACAATATAAGATGTTTCTTCATATGGTTTCTTTCGTATGAAAAGCTGGGAGGTTATTGTTATATTGTGCTTTCATGAAACATATGTAGGCCTGAGATTTACAGGCAGTGTTTCAATTTCAGTTCGAAATTTCTGAAGTTTTGGGTTTGTACAGTGGGTCCTGGTAGGTGGTTTCTCTTTTCGAAATTTTTATTTTTATTTCTGAATTAGCTAAAGTTTGCTAAAATTTAGCCAAAATTCTCAAAAATTCCATTTGAAACTTCCGAAATTTTGGTCCCCCCTGTAATAATTATGCATTCTGAAATAGTTAATCCATCTTTACTGATATAAAGGGAGTATTTTTTCCCGGACAGGCCTGCCTAATTTGCTACTTGTGAAATTGGTGACAAACTTGCATAGTTTTTGTCAGTATCTGTACAATCTTTTTCATTTGTTAGTATCTGTACAAACTACCGTAATGCCTTGCTTGCACGCGTACATCAGTGGTAAACTCCAAACTTCTATTAATTAAATCTTGAAAAATTTCAACTTGTAATTGCATTCCACAAACCTATACCATTTCAGCTGGAAACTGGATGAACATTGGGATGGTTAGAGCTGATCATAATCTTCTTCTAGGGTGGCAAGTCCTAGAGACAACAATTTTAGTGAACATTTCATTTGAAGCTTCACATATCTTTATCCTACAGCTTGAATCATTTAGACAACAATTTAGCTGAGCTTTTAACTTGTGAACATCCCCACTATAGGTAGATGTGACTATAAAAACAAAAAAAAAACACTTCTGATCTTTCATAAAAAAAACAACGTATATTGAGGCAAAACCCCTTGAATCTGGAGTTTTTTTTGAAATGCCTTTAATTTGGATTTTTTTTGACAAGCCTTTAGCTCAACTGATTAGGTTTCTTACGGTGAAACCAGCCTATCCGGGTTCAAATTTTAGATTTGACACATGTGCATATATTTATGGCTAATTATTTTTTCAGTGATAGATGATGATACCCATTAACAACGAGTTATCCATGATGACTTTAAGATATACCGGCTTGATTTGATTTTCTGTAGATGCTCGTGACGATAGGGCATGCATGTGTATAAGGATAAACGTGCACGTGTTGTGAGCATTTGTATTTGTACTAAAAAATTGGATTGGTCAAACAACTAGATGGATTAATAATAATAATAATAATAATAATAATAATAATAATACTCCAAATTGAAATACAGTAATGAGTAGATTATTATTGCACTTGTCAAAAGCCCAGCAGCCCAGCCCAGCCCAGCTTAGCTCCCTACCACTCCTTCCCCTTCCTCCCTCCCTCCCTCCGTCCGCGCCGCCATCCGCCGCCGCCCTTGCGTCTGCAGCGCCCCGCCGTCGACGGTCTCCCCTCCCAACTCCATCCTCCAAGGCTTCTGAGCTCGGTAAATCATCAATCCCTTCTCTTCTCGTATCGAACTCAACTCAAAACTGCTCGCGCTGCTCTGTCCGCCGCCGCCGCCTTCTTGATGCGACGTGATGTGCGCTCGTCGTCCCCTTCCAAGAACACCACCATCCCGGTCTTGTTGTGGACCTCACGGTGATGGCTGAATCGCAAACGCTGGTTGCTTTTTTTGGTCAACCTTTTAGCGGCAGTTCATCCCAAATGGCCTCATTGGTTTGTGGGTTGATTGAAATGAGGGGGAAAAAAGGGGTTGCCTTTTGTTTCCCCATGGAATTTGGTCTTTGGTTGGTCTGCTTTCAGATAATCTGTTGGACGAACTGATGATGATTAGTCTATTCTTCAGCTCTTCTGTCCTTGCTTGAACATTTGGAGCTGTGTAGTTATAAGCATTATTTACCAGTTAGTCTTTAGATTCTTGAAATCTAGGAAGCATTTGAGAAGTTAGGGAACTATATGTGTTGTGTTATACAGTTATCTTGCCGACATTTTTATTAGATAAGAGTGTCACTTGGGGGGATAATTCATCCTTGGGATGGTTGGTTATAAAGTTTCTGGCGTATTGAAATGAATTTAATCCTAATAATGGATATCAGTAATCAGTGCTAGTACTACTTGGAAGTGGCAAAATCGCAAAATCTTTGGGGGGTTAGACATGGATACACGCTCTACTCTGCAGTTCTTTCATAATCGCTTGGAACTTGGGGGATCTTGCGTGGTTGTTCCCCTTATAAGCTGCCTGTCGAATCGGTTATTCTCTGGTATAACTCCTGCTTCCTGTATCCAGATTGACTTGTCCTACCTCACCACTTAGCCGCTGTCAATGTACTCTGCCTCAGTTCTTGATTGGGAAACATAAGGTTCAGATGGGCTGCCTCAGCCTTCAGTTGCTTATGAAAAGATTTAATTATTCCTCAGTACTGCTCAGCATGTGGTAACCTTTGCTTGCTAGTTGCTACCTAATTTTCAGTTTTTCATCATTGTATTTCAAGTTGCTTGTGACTTACTGGATTAATCAGTTGGGATAAAGTATATGTTGGATGAACTTGTATGAATTGGTAGTATGCAAATTTTGGAGACTCATAATTGTATAAGAGTTATCTAGCTTTATTTGTCGCCGTTCACTTGTTTCTGTAGTCAAAGATGCTTGTCTTGAAGTTGATGATGTTAGCCTTTTCAAGATTCAATGATGCCAAAGTATTTATTCAATGTACTAATTGCAATTAGGGTTGTTCATCAATGGGTTAGAGGAACCCATTTACAACTGGTGTAAACGAGCTTAGCTGTCCACGTGCTTGCTGAAAAATGAATACAGCCAGTTGTTCGGTCAAAACCACCGATGAACAGCCCTTATTGTAACATAGTTGTATCTGTCAGAAGATTATCTTCTCTATTACTGTTATGCCGTGGGCTTATTGACTGAGGTTGTAATCGTGCGAAACAGGAGGACAGGGTACTGGGTGTGGGCAGGCAGGCAGTGAAACTGGACTACACTCTAGCTTATTAGTGATTACCTCTAGATCAGCTCAGCAAATAGATGCTATTAACCACTTTGTTTACAACTTTACATGCATGAAAATCGTTTTTGTATCCTGAACATGAGAATTTGAAATTTGTAGTAGGTGTCAATTACTTCACCAAGTAAATTAGCTGGAAACATATACTAGTAGCCATGCGGGAGTCTGGTCTGCCAAATCAATCAAACAATGTGTGACTGGGCATCACATTGCACATTAATATGTATACTAAAGGTCCTACGTTGAAACTGTTACTAGAAGTGCTTATATTTGTTTGCCTTCCTGCTGCTCTTGTACCATATTCTAGATTCATATGTACAACATCTTATTACTCATGTAAACATTAAATACTAATTGTAAGTGTCTAAATTTCTTCAGAGTTTTTAGTGCTTACTAAATTTCTTCAGATTTTCTGTTTGCTGTCTAAAACTCGAAAAAGCATCATGTTTTCATGAGAAAGCTAACGTTTACAGTCTCCTGATGTGAAGGGCTTTGCAATCGGTTACGAAAGTTCCTCAGCTGTGGAGCCATGGCTGCCAAGATACGCATAGTGATGAAATCTTTTATGAGCCAAGCTAACAAAGTTGAAGGGGTTATTCCATATGCGCAGAAGATTGGATTGCCTGAATCACGATCCTTGTATACCGTGCTACGATCGCCTCACATCGACAAGAAGTCGAGGGAGCAGTTCTCGATGCATGTCAAGAAACAATTTCTGGTACAGAAGGCGGAGACACACGAGCTGCAGAAGAAACTGTTCTGGTTGAAGCGCCTGCGCCTGCTTGGTGCTCAGTATGAACTCCAGATCAGTTTCAAGACTCGTTTGGATAAGAAGCAGCTCCAAGCTGCTTTGTAGTCAGGTTGCTAGAGCATTTTTCTTACCATCATTTACCCTTGAACAAGACTGCTTTGCTTCTCTGATGTCTTGATGTTGAGATTGTCAAACTTAACTTGCATCCATTAAACATTTCATATGAAGAAACTGGGAAGAGTTTGTAGGAATGAAGTAGTAGTAATTCATCCAAAACTTTCAGATGCTATGAATTATGAAGTTGCGGCATGATATGTTGTAATAAAACAGATATCCTTCCGTTTCTGGGCTTCTCTTTGGTTTGTTCCCGATGCAGTTTAAGCAGTCATGACATTCCATTGCTGTTACTCGCTGTGTTCAAGATGTTCAAGGGTTGTGCTAAGTTAAATTTTTTCAAGTTTGATAAAATGTTAGAAAAATATAGCAGTACTCTTACACAAAATAAATATACTATAAGAATGCATTCAATAGTAGATTTAATGAAACCAAATTGGTCTTGTAGATGTTACTATATTTTCTATAAATTTAATTAAATTAACCTTAGCAAAGCCAAAACATATCTTGCAAAGTATCTTCATTAGTTTGTTCATGATAACTAATGCACACAAACCTATGAGAAAACTTGGGCATGGATATCAGCTGTCAATTTGGATTTTAGAGTTTTGAGTCCGATTAGTGCGCCTGGTTCTGAAACAAAGCAGTCTAGCACAGTGTTGGTCGCAAGTTATTCCTCCCACTATTTCATATTTCTCTCATTTTTTAAAAAAAATTAAATTCAGTAGCTTTTGACTAATAATTATATTAACTATATATGCATAGTATTATGAATACTATTATATCATTAGATTCATATTTTGAAGCATTTTCAGGTGACGCTAATTTTATATTCGTTGGCAACATGACAAGAAATAAATTACCGATCAAAATATATGATTGAAAGCTTTGTAGGCCTTGTAATTTGGGACGCAGGAAGTATTATAAGTTGTTTTGATTTTTTTCTTAATCAAATCTTTTAAAGTTTGACTAAGTTTTAAAAAAAATATAGCAACATTTCTAACACAAAACAAACATATTATCAAAATATATTTAATGTTATATAATGAAACTAATTTAGTATTATAAATGTTGATAAAAAAAGTCAGAGTGACTTATAATATGAAATGAAGGAAGTATTACTTTTTAAATCTCTTTAATTTTAATTTTAAAAATAAACTCTCCTAAAAATTGTTTCTAAATCAAAAGTTTTTAGCCATGCTGCCTCACCTAGCATGACGAAAGAACACCTGTCATAAGTGGCGAAGCTAGAAAAATTTTTGAGCTTGAACAAATTTTAATATAATTAGTATTTACTACAGAAATTTCATCATCAATATTAAAATTTGAGACAATCTATACATTTGTCGATAAATTTTCTTCTAAAAATTTGTCAGATATAAATATAATACAATAGTAATGTAATTACATTATAACTTATATGTAATTACAATGTAACTGATACGTAATTTTCATGTAATTTTGAAACTATTAAGTTTAAGATTCATGCAAGCAAAGAAGAAAAAATATCACAATGCACATACAAGTGAAGGGATTTGGTCCCCTGACCTCCACTTCGCGAAAATATAACATGTTATTGTAAGATTTTTGAAAGTTACATACAAATTATATTATTATAGCTACATACAAGTTACTACGTAATTACACTATATTTATATCTGTCAAATCGATAAATATATAACAAATTTGTTAAAATTTAATAGTGTTTTCGCCAACAAGCCTGGGTAGGTGCCCGGGCTAGCCGAGCGATGGCTCCACCCCTGCCTGCCATGCCACCTACAGTGCGCATGTTCGTATTGTCTTGTCATGCTAATCTAAGTATCATGGTGTGACTTTCGTTGTCAAAATATTTAAAATTAGAATAAGTTTTTGAAGAAAATATTTTTTAAAACTAAAAATTGAAAAGGTTCAGAAAATAATAAAAAAAATCATTGGTAGCAAGGTTTGCACAAATCTTGATGAAATCTAAGCGCGCCTATCAAAAAAGACGATTTTCGTGAAACAAAAAAAAAAGAGAGTGAAAGCAGCTGCAAGTATCGACTTTATAGAAAATGGGATAAGTCGTTTTCCGTAGAACTCATATTTTGAGCGTTGGCAAAAATCCAATTCTTTTTTTTGTTGTACATACATTTATCTGGAAAAAAAATTTTATGCGGTAGAGCGTCTAATCTCAGCCTGTGAGGCCCCAGTCTAGATTACTGTCACCTAACCTCTCACCAATCTCAAAGCATATAAACCACATTTTAAGCTATTTGGACTTTTTCTTCTCCGTATCCTCCTCGTATTCATGCTGATGTACTCCCTCCGTTTCATATTATGAATATTATAAGTCGTTTGATTTTTTTTATAGTAAATTTCTTTTAACTTTGATTAAGTTTATAGTAAAATATAATAACATTTTTAATACAAATAAAGCATTGTATTATAATATATTTAATGTTAAATTTAATGAAATTAATTTGATATCGTTGGTATTGCTAATTTTTTCTATAAACTTGATCAAACCTAAAAAACTTTAAAAAAAAGTCAAACGACTTAATATGATACAAAGGGAGTATGTATCCTATCTTACTATAAAGTTACAACCCACTAAATCATAAAGCTCAATGTGCAAAGATGTCACATTATCATCCACTAACAATTATTACATCTTAAACATCATGCAAACATATTATAATATTATCTATAATTCTATTATATAATTTAATAAATTTTAGAGCTTTAAAATACAAGTATGTTAAATCATCATCCCACATAATTCATATAATATTTTAATATATCTCTCCATCATTTTAAAAATCCTTTATACTTATATAGTTTTTTGACATGATGTATACCCCTATAGTTTATTCTCATTTAGTTAATGTTATTTATCTCTTCTCTTATTAAGCCATATCACATTAATTGTTTTTAGTCCTTAGATGATTAATCTATGGTCCAAATTATCTTCCTTCTTTCCTTCTCTCCTTAAGCCATATCATCTTAATTGTTTTTAGCCCTTAGATGATTAATCTATGATTCAAATTATCTCTTTTCTTTTCTTCTCTCATAAAGCCACCTTAGCTATGTGGTGCTTGCTGCCTCCGCCGCCGGCGCCGCCGACGAGCTCCGCCTCAGCCACATCCTCTCGTCGTCGTGCTGCCTGCGTCTCCGGAGGCTAAGCCTGGACCACGTCGGCGGGCTAACCGGCGATGCTGGAGGAGCTATGGCTGGTGGACCTTCACACACTGGTGCGGCTCGACGTGGACGTGCCGGAGCTCTGGCTGCTCCACATTGGCTGCTGCGGTTGGATGGTCTACTACGATGTCGCCGCGGTGAGGATCCCGGCGTCGAGGCTGGAGGCGCTAGAGCATGCGGAGCGTGACGGGTGGCTGGTGCCGCAGCCGGAGTGGCTGGAGTTCGACGGCGCTGCAGTCGTCCACGACATCAAGGTGCTCACGCTGTACTTGATCGACGAAGACAGGAGAAACGCCGCCGCCATCTAGCTCCTCAAGAACTGCACCTCGTGGGAACGTCTCAAAGTACAAGTAAAAATCCCCTCGGTACATGTGACTTACTCCATCCATTTCAAAATAAACAAACCTACTACAAAATATGATATTTTAGTGCTACAAATTTGAACAATATCATATTTCGTATTAGATTTATTTATTTTAGGCCAGAGAAAATACATGCATGTCAATTTTTTTTAAAAAAATTAGATTTATATGTGATATATCATCTCTACAAGCAATGTTAAATTCATGTATGTTTCTTTCAATTTGCATGTAATGGTCGAATTTAGACCATTTGATTATTTGGTTATTGATTGTCATTTTAAAAACGAGAAGACATCTTCGTAAAGGATAAAATGACTTTTACTATGTATACCATTAGTCCCTATGTAGTACTACCTCCCTTTCCTAATGTTTGATGTAGGTTAGTTCGATTTTGAGCTAACCAACGTCAAAAGAAAAAGTGCCGGTGATAGTTTTGCATGTCCCTCTGGGTGCATCCTACATATTCAAATCCTCCAGAACTCACACGCAGTAACCTCCGTTCGTTTCTTCTGAAATAAAATTCTACATTATCGTGGCACACTTTTCAAACTGCTAAACGGTGTGTTTCGTGCGAAAATTTTTTATATGAAAGTTGTTCTAAAATATCAAATAAATCCATTTTTCAAGTTTGTAATAATTAAAACTCAATTAATCACACGTTAATGTCACCTCATTTTACGTGAAACACTTTATCTTCATCTTTATCTTCGTCTTCAGGAGATTCAAACACCACTAGCAATGTACCAATGCAAGCTGTATGACATGCAAACAGATTGCTCTTTGCTGCATCACTACCTTCCCTATTTGACTTCAGGAACATTTGTTTTGAAGGTGTTGACAGCTCATGTGCATGGGCTTCCACAAAATCTGACACAACATATACATTATTTCTTAACTTGAGAGTAATCTTAGCTTGGCAATCACACCTGCGTAATTTTGTCTTGCGTTTCTGCTTAGATGTAGGTGTGTTGTTGTACTGTTCTTTCTCAGGCTGCATCCCTGCTTTGTTGCAAAGGAACCTTCTCCATATCACAACCTTGCTTTCACCTACACCGACACTTTTCTTCTGCCCTACCCTCACAGCGAATCCAACACTGATTGCATGAGATATGTAGACTTCTTGGCAGATTCCAAATCTGCAAATTCCATGTTGATTGCTGGCTTCATATCATCCTCGCGTTGCGGTATGTATGACGAAACCTAATATGTTGTTGCATTGCTCAATGAATTAGAATTCAAAATCAATGGATAATATAACAGGTATGTTGGGATACGCATAGGATATGATAGCATAAATCAAAATTTTTTTATTACGTAAACCAGGAACCATGTAAGTATGAGATCATAGATCGTTACCACTCGACGCGTTGTGCAGCGAAAGTAGGTGCTAAGAAGCCAAAGGAACGTTGACGATGTAGCGTGCATCGATGTAGAGGAAGTAGTAGATCGCAACAACCTAATCTTCTCCTCCTCGTGCGTGCGCCCCGCCGTGCTCTCACGCCGATCAGCACCGCAGACCAGCGACGTCTCTACCGGTATCCACACGTCCAGGGAAGGAACACGTCGCACGGTCGTGCTAGCGTCTGTGTGCGTCTAGGGTTTTGCTCGGGAGGGGAGTGACGGCTAGGGTTTCTCTATTTCAACTAGCCTTATCACCTGAAGGATATATATATGATCCATAACTGGGCCTCCTAGGCCCATAGGAGTCCTACTCGGATCCCTATCCGAATTGAGCAAATATTGGATCTTCATCCAATCCCTTTATTCCGGCCCGTTAAGTGTGCGACCCTGTAGGTTCATGTACACTTGGCTGCAACCCGAAAACTCCTTTTCGGTCCACGTGTCAACAGCGGCCCCTAGCAGAACATATTGACCCACCGGACATACATAAAGATCATATCGGTTGAACCTCTAGTGTATACTTGTATGAACTCCTTTGCCTCACGATATTGATTAAGCTCAAGACTAAATATGTGCCATCCTTTAATAGCTTAATCATTCACTCGATTCTGTAATAGATTATTTAACCTGTGATTGATTCCTCAATCACTTTTGGCATGGCCATGTACTTCCATAATCTATAACATCGAGGGACCCAGAGATATCTCTTCAAGGGTGGGGCAAATTCCATCTTGATTATTCATATCCCACTACATGTTTCATAGCATGCCCGAAGACTACTTTTATAACTACCCAGTTACGGAGTAGTGTTTAGCAGCCCCTAAGCAAGCTACTATACATGTTGGGAACCACGATAATCTCAGGTATAAGGATTCTACACCAACACTAATACGAGACTACTGATGACACATCACATATAGCTCCTGCAGTGTCTCATGTTGGGTCTATCTAACATGTTCTTCAACATGTGTCCATATTATTAATTTGGTATCTCCATATCATGATCCATGAGACATGATCATCAATTAATAAATACGCTGATCATTGAACCATATTTGTTTCATATATGATATTTGATCAGGGACCCTTTAGAAATAGTAACATAAAATAGTCTTATTAACGAATTATATATTCATTGATCAATAATAAGTTATTTTTTTTAAGGAATAACGTCTAACAAAGATGTAAACATAGTACGTGATACGATCATCTCTATAATTGCCTCTAGGGCATATCACGAACAAGACATTGTTAAGATATACTCACATAAAATGGGATAGATCGTCCGCTTCCTGGCGTACTATATCCATCTGACATGTACTGAGTACAGCTAAATCCAATAACTGATTGGGCATCATCCCCTAAGATCTTGAGTGTGTTTAGATCTAGGGGTGTAAAATTTTGGTGTGTCACATCGGATATACGGACACACATTTGAAGTATTAAACGTACTCTAATAACAAAACAAATTACAGAATCCGCCTGTAAACAGCGAGACGAATTTATTAAGCCTAATTAATCTGTCATTAGCAAATATTTACTGTAGCACCACATTGTCAAAACAGGGAGCAATTAGGCTTAAAATATTCGTCTCGCAAATTAGTCGCAATCTGTGTAATTAGTTATTTTTTTCATTTATATTTAGTACTCCATGTATGTGTTCAAATATTCGATGTGACGAGGTGTAAAAATTTGGTGGAGGATCTAAACAGGACCCTTGTATACCTTCATGGAAAACAGAGCTCTCGCAGTCCATATTTTCCATTTTAAATGTAATGTCCCCGGGCACATGTAATAGTGAGAGAAGCTACACCATGAACACTAGATTAAAACTCATACAGGTTGACTACGTGCAGGTCGAAATAATTGTGCCCCGTTTCACGCGACGGCGCCTACTAAATTTCTTAAAACCCCTTGGCACACAGTAGCAAGGTGATATAGTTTGGAGTAGTAGTGCATATGCACAGGAAAATACACAAAACATTTAAGCATGAACACGAATGATGCATTTTGCACAAGATCATCTACTAAGTGTTTTATACATGTTGTACACTTTTATGAACATGCAAAGAACTATGGGCAGTCTCTTCTTTTGAAGCTATATATAGATAGAGCTGCATTAGTGCATGGTAAATGGGACATTGTGCACTCACGCTAGATCCTGAATTAGTAATCAAGAACTTGATTTATGTGCTGTCACCCCTGCTCCTAATTAAAATATAATTGGTAGAAAGCACCGTGACTTAATTTCTGATTTAAATAAAAACATAAACCAAAACATGATGAAATGTGAAAGTACAATGAGGAACACAATGTTAAGGCGCACACTTCTATGTATGATTTGTCAGTACCTACACACAGAATGGGATTTTGCCTGATTCCCCATCAAACTATGGTTGCACACAGCATAACGATTTTACACGAGAGAGATTAATGCATCGTAGAAATCATAAATTTCCTGTGCAAACTTATGCACAAAGAACACCAAATCAGGAAAAAGAACACAGAAAACTTATGCTAGTTTAGGGTTTGGATTGGGAGGATGGGGATTCCTATACAAGAAGAAATCAGCATGTAATCCCTGAAACAACTAAGCACAGAAGAAACATATATCCATTCACTCAGCTTCCAGCATGTCAACGGGAAGAAAAAAAATACTGAACATTCACAAAGAAGAAGGGTTGGCCCTAACCTGAAATTATGACGGCTGCACCTGAACCTTTGTCATGTCAGGAATTAGCAGATGGGGCGGTGCCAGAGGAGGTGAGCAGGCATGGCGGCTATGGAAAAGGTGACCTGGTAGCACGACACCGGCAAGGGGGCAGGATGGGTCGGCACCGGCGAGGGTAGGAGGATGGGGCCGCGACGAGCTGCCGGCGAGAGTGGGAGGAAGGGGAGCCTCCAGATCTAGGGCCTGTTTGGTAAAGGTTCAACTCCTAAATTTAGTTTCAGGAGTTGGATCTTGACACTACTAAAAACCCTCATAGGGACTGGCCTTATAGGTGCCGGTTCATTTAAAACCGACACCTATAGACCTTTTCTTACTTTCGCATGATAAAAAATAAAGAACCGATACCTTTAAAGAAGCAAAGATGCTGGTTCATTAGCTAAAATTAACATCTTTACTATAGGTATCGGTTTTAAAGAATCGGCACCTATAATATATTATAGGTGTCGGTATTTTAATTAACCGGCACCTATAATATATTATAAGTGTCGGTGTTTTAATTAAACGACACCTATAATATATTATAGGTACTGGTTCTTTAAAAAAACTGGCAACTATACCAAGCTAAGCCGAGCTTATGAGCCGATCGAGCGCCGGCTTATCCATATAATATCCTCGATATCTCCCGTCCCTTCTCAATTTCTCTCTCTCTCTTGCCTCTTTGTCTCTCTCTTGCCTCTCTCTGTCTCTCTCTCTCCTCTCTCACTTCTCTCTGTCTCGGATCCGGCCGGGCGACGGCTCGGCGGAGGCGGCAGCGGCGACGGCCGCACCCTCCTCTCCGCTAGATCCGGCGGGAAGGAGGCCACGGGATGGGAGGCCGCGGCGGCCTCCGGTGATGGTGGCGACGGCACCTGCACCCTCCTCTCCGCCAGATCCGGCGGGAGGGGAGGCGGCGCACCTCGGCGACGGCAACGGTGGCGGCCGCGCCCTCCCCTCCGCCAGATCCGACGGGAGGGGGGCGGCGGGATGGGAGGTGGCGCACCTCGGCGGCAGCGGCGGCCATGCCAAAGGATGGGAGGACCAGACAATCTCATTGGGAGAGCCTAAGGATAGTAGATATGTACGAGTTCATACCGTTCGGTCATCAGGTAAGCCTCGTGAAACTATTGCTTGCGAGCTCATCGGCTCTCGACACGATGACCGTGACGCTTAGCGACATCTATTTAGAGGAGTGCCAGGCCGGAGAGATACAAAGAGGTTAAGATTGATATACCTTGTCACAAAGGATATTTTGGACCCCTTGTGCTTTGGGAACGTCGGGATCATTGGTTTAGTTGTGTTACGAAGTATAAGTGGACACCGGAGAGGCAAACGGAGGAGGAAAGGCAGATGGAGGAGGAAGGGGGGCAATATGATCTTTTTTTACTGATTGATGCTCTAGAATAGGTTAGATAGTCATGTGGAGCCATTTAAGGTGGTTATTTTCTTGATGAGAGAAGTTGGATATAATGCATTCTATTTCAGATTAGAGGAATAATTTGGGCAGTAGTTGTGATATTTCTTTCATGTTCCAAGCACTACTATACAACAGCATATTGGTATGACCCTGTCAGTGCCGGTTGAGGAAAATTCGGCAATGATAGGTGTTTATCGCCCTCACACCCAGCCTGCACCCTCTGCCAACAATAACCGAAGCTGATGCTAGCATATCAGTGTTGGTTGAAGTGCCCAATTGGTTTTGATTATCGGGACAAGAGAATATACAGTGGTAAGATTTTTAAATTTGAGTTGAGGTTATCAGTGCCCATGGCACGGTGCAGTTGCAGAGAAGCCAAACAATGGTTGCGTTAAAGTCATCGTTGTCAGGGGTAGTAGAAGACACTTCTTGCCATGGGGGCCTACCGCCATGCCATCGCACTGCTGCTGTGGCGGGTGTAGGATGAGGGAGTGAAAAGCTCTCATGCGGCAAAAACACATGGAAATAGGAAAAAAAACACGAGAAGAATGTTAACAGACGACGAAGCTATGTTTCACCGTCTAAGCTGTGGAGCTTGGGGTTTCGCTTTTCCTCATGTTCCTTTCCTATGGGAGGGTGTGTGTTTGGGGGAGGGAGGAGGGGTGTTTCGTTCGTCGAAGGGTGAAGCCTCCCTTTTTAGGGTGCTCTCAATCGGGTCTACCGGTGTGGAGCAAAAGGGGAGAGAGGAGTGAGCACTAGCAGAGATCGGAAGGCTCCCATGTGCCAGAAACACAAGGTAACAGGCCAAAAGCACATGGTAAGTGGGTAATGACGTTACCCTGTGCCAGCAACATAAATGAGAGAAACAAAGTCATTTCACAGTTTTGTTAATTTTGTGCCACGGTCTAAAATGACTTATATTTGAGAGAGAGTAGCCAGCATGTTTTTTGCAATTTTGGTTCACACTACGAAACTATTTTGCCCTTTTTTTAATTTAGCAATATCTATCCAAATTTAGCCTTTTTTCAAATTAATTTATTTTACTGAAATATTCAGATGGTTATGAAATATCCAAAATTTCAGAAGTTTCTTTATCCAGTAGATTTTGTGCGTATTTTGTATTAAAATTGTAAACCCTGACTAAACCATAATAAATTTTCTCAGTTTATAAACCCAGACTAAGATAGTCCGTGGGTCTCACGGTCTAAAGCTGCTATACCATAATAAATTACACCACATCATCAGTTTTAAAGTTATTATGGTGTAATTTATTATGGTTTAGTCAAACTGAGAAAATTCTATGTCTCCAGCGGGCCTGCTGTTTGGGTTTTTGTTGCAAATTATTATTACAAACTTAAAATAAATTTATTTAATATTTTAAAGCAACTTTTATATTTAAAGTTTTCGCATGAAACACACTGTTTGGTAGTTTGGAAAAACACGCACTATCCCGTGTTGTAGAGAAAAGAACATCATTAAATTTCAAACACAAGTACTAATACCAGGTGTATACATGCCAAATTGCCAAAGTTTGGTAGTATTTCAGCCTAAACCTTATTAACACTCCGATCAAACCACGCATGCCGCCATTAATTCTTGCGTGTCGACCTCTGCAAGGGGCAATATCGTTGCCGCCGCCGCCGGCGACGGCCGTCGATCTGATCAGCCAATTCAACGACGACGTCCTCTTGCACATCCTCGGCTTCTTGCCGGCGGCGAGAGACGTGGCGCGCACCTCCGTGCTGTCGAGGCGGTGGCGCCACCTCTGGAGCATCGCGCCCTGCCCCTGCTACCGCTTCGCCGTTGGGGATGGTGATGGTGGGGACAATGGCGATCGCGACGCCCATGCCGCCCGGCTGCTCATCGCCGCCGTGGATGCCACCGTCGCGCGGTGCGCCGACATCGACATCTTGGAGATCTCCTTCAGGTACGGCTCTTCCAGGCCGTGGAGCTTCTACGAGCAGCCCTGCGCCGACGTTATGTCGTCGCACTCGCGCGCCGCCACATGGCTGCGATTCGCCGGGCGCCACGTGCGGAGGAGCTTCGCCGTCGACTTGCCCCCGCTAGGATGGCGGCGAGATCATCAGGCGGCGGCCGTGGTGACGAGTGATCTCGCCGAGCTGCCTCGCTCGGCGAGAGTGGGGACGATGAGACTCCAACTAGGACATGCGACGCTGACAGTGCCAGTCGCCGGCGCCTACAGCGCGCTCACCGACTTCCAGCTCCACCAAGCGACGCTCGCCGGCGCCGGCGGCGACAACCTTGGCCACCTTGTCTCGTCATCCTGCAGCCCGCGGCTGCGGAGACTGCGGCTCGCGTTCGTCCACGGCCTCGTCGAGCTGCGCCTCCACGCGGCCGGCACGCTGGAGGAGCTCGAGCTGGTGGAGCTCCCCGACCTGCGACGGCTCGACGTCGGCGCGCCCGGCCTCCGGCTGCTCCACGTCGACCTCTTCGACATGAACTACTCCAATCCCACCCCGGTGAGGATCTCGGCGCCGAGGCTGGAGGCGCTGGCGTGCGACGACCTGCTGAGCCCGGCGCAGCTACACTTCGACGGCGCGGCGGCCGTCCGGCACATCAAGAAGCTCGTCTTCTACTACCCAGTCGACGATATGCTGCTCAACGCGACCACCATCTGGCTCCTCAACAACTGCACCGCCATGGATCACCTAGAGCTTGATTTAGTCATTGATATGCCACATACCGGTAATTATTATTTCTTGAATTTTCTTTACGGTGGTCTTGATTAATCAGGATTGCTAAAATTATGACGCCTCACTTAATTTATCATTTTGTTTTTCATTGTGATACCTCTCTCCCATGTATGGTATGGTTTCATCCCTTCTATTATAAATTACCATTTATCCTTATTCTCTTATACGTTATACGTTGTGTGTATTGGAAAACTTATAATTTTGTAATTAGAATGTAAGTTTAGGAAATTTATAGTGTAAAAATGATCTGACAATTTTTTTAAAAAATATGACATCATAAATATCTCTACTCTCATTAATTACAGAAAAAAGATATTTTTCCTCAAAAATGATCATATATTGCAGAAAGTGAATGGCCGATAGGCGAGGATATCATGAACGATGTACCAGAACTACCCAGTGTTACCAATCTGGCAATTTCAACGTACGTTCAGTTGGGAGGGCACACCATAGGAGCCACTCTAACAAAATTCATTGCAAAGTGCAAGAACGTCGAATACATTTCCATTGGCTTCAACGACTTGGTAGGTATTTTTGTGTTCAAAGGCTCGATTTGTTTCTCATTAAACCCCGCCGGACTGATCAAACACAAAACTTTTTTCGTTTCTGTAATAAGAGCAGAAAATACATGCATTGCTTGGATCCGTCGTGCTTCTGTCGCCAGCTAGAGGGTTGGGAGGACCGGAAAATCTCACTGGATCACCTTAGGACGGTAGATATCCTCGACTTCATGCCGAGTGATGATTGGATATGCCTCGTGCAACTGCTCGCAAACTCTTCGGCATTGGACACGGTGACGGTGGAGTTTGACAAGATTTATTTGAAGGAGATACAGAAGGAACACAAGGGTGTTCAGTTTGATATACCTTGTTCCAAACGGTTTTGGGCCTTTGTTTTTTCGCAATCTGATGAGCATGGGTTTAATAGCGTAGTGAAGTATAAGTGGACACGGGGAGCAGATTAGTGACTGTTTACATCTTTATTAAACGGGACTATAGTTTTCAGGTAACTAAAAATATCACAAATTTAAGTTAATTTTTTGAACGGCTGAGATTGCATCGAGATTCATGCGCAACAGTAACCTTATCCCTTCTCCCCTTCCCCTTCTCTCTCCCTCAGTCCCTTCTACAATGCAACACGGGTGTTGGGATGAAGCCATCGACCTCGAGCGTGACCCCTCGCTGCCCCTGCTACCGCACATCGCCCCCTAGGCTCACCAGCTAGCCAGAAGCCGTCAATGTCACCGGCTAGCCCCCACCAAATTGGCCTCCTTCCCCACCCCCTCCCCCTCCCTCCCTCTCTTCCTCCATAAGCCAGTGGTGGCACCATTTCCCCGCAACAGTACAAGAATTCCTCGTCAGCACCTCCTTGCCCACTACCCGCCCTCCTGCTGCAGCCATCGTCATTGTCGAGCTGCCGCTGCGAGGCCCGTCCCTGCCGGATCCCCTTTGCTGTCAAGTTGCCTGAGATTCACTGCCGACGCCCATCTTTTCCCTCCTCTCTCCATCTCCTCTAACACCAACCTGAAGTAGGTCAAGGTGGCAGCTAGATCCGACTCAGACAACCAGATCTCCTGACGTTGGGGGAGGGGAGTGGACATCGGTGGTGGCATGTCTGGGGGAGGCGACACTGGCTAGAGAGGTGGTATAACATACCCAAAATTTAAAATCCAAAAGTTTTGGTCTCAAGTACTAAAACGTATTTTGAGAGTTTTCCCTTATGTTTTTGGTATATAAAAAAGGTTAAATAAAATGAAAAGTAGTTTCACATAGAGAATAAGCTACCATCTCCAATCCCAAAATACTGCATCCAAGCAAATACATTAAATGAAATTTAATGTAAGAAAATTAGAAACTTTTGCAAACACAACATTTGCTTGTCATCGCTACAAATAAATTGTAAATGGCTTTTGGTAAATAATGTGATGTTATCGAATTTTGTCAATAATATTCTTAAGTCAAACGCCATCAACTAACTTTCTAATAGATGAAGGAAAGATACAAAACTTGTTGACATCAAGAGTTCAAGACAGATTGACCTTAGATAAATTAACAAGGATAAACCACAAACTTAGAAATCAAATATTACTGGCTAAATAACATGGCCAACATAGTCAACATCTTAAATTCTAATTAAGGGGATGAACTAATAATCTTTCCCTTCTCCCTGTAACTAAGCCATCAAAATTTAAAATTTATTTTTTTGAAAACTTCTAAACATACACCACCCTGCTCCATGAGGCTATAGAAAATAATACAATTCACTAAGATAACTTTTACCTACCTTATAAATTTATCGAACTGTATGATCCAAGTTAAAAATACAATTTGATCCAATTTAATAACCACCAAAGCAACATCCAAGAAGCAAGATTGTGAATACTTTAAAATGACATAACAATGGCGTCATGAGCGCCATCCTGATTGATTGAATTGTTTTTCCTTGTTTTTGGATTTTCTATGCAACCATAATTGCATTCATCTGGATTAAAACGACTTAGGATAATTTATAACAATCAGTCTATGTGTGCAAAAATCCTGGAAAAATTCATACAAATACTAAGCACTATGAACAACTCTCAGTTAAAATTGGCATTATTTGATCAACTCATTTGATACCTGAAATAATTCAGTCAATCCAGTCAAAAACTGGAATAGAAACATATCACTTAGCCCGCTTTCGAAATTCACCACAGTAAAAACATAAGTCTCAAGCCTTTGCTCCTCTTCCAGATGGTTCATCATGACTTGCTCTACAACCAGTAATGTTTCCCAAATTTTTATACCATGTTAACCCACTCGAATCGACTGGTCCAACAGGCGTAATGATTCAAATCTAAATATCAACTTAGCCTTCACAATCTGTGCTCTAGCTCTCTTTCAGTGGGCCCAAGTTCCATTTGACCCCACTTGTCATCCATGGCAAAGCCCAGAAAGACCCCCAAGCCTTTCCCACCTTCTCTCCCTCTTGGGCATTTCGTCGAACAAGTGGCATGCAACTTCAAGGCGAGCCGAAATCTCGCACCCCAGCCTTGCATGTGCACCAAACCGAGCCAACGCCCCTCGCCCTGGCTGTTGTGGGTTCCTGGCAGTAGGACCGTCCACGGTGTCGCCGTACTCATCTTCCACCTCGCGCTCTCCCGCCAATCGTTGAGCGGGTAGACAAGCCTACGCGTCCCCGAAGCCAAACCGGCCAAATCTTTCCACCCCGACCAAATACCTTGCCATAACTCCTTGCCATCCCAGCAGTCCTGTTTCGTCATGCCCATAGCTCGAGGCCGCTGGACAGAGCATGTCCGTGGACCGAGCTTGCGAGGTCTGCGTCCAAACTCTACTCTTAAGCCTACCGTTGCGCCAACACTCTCTCCTAGCTCGCCTCTTCGCGAGCGGCGACGCCACCGATTTCCCTCTGGTGAGCCTCGCGAGAAACTGCCCACGTCACCGTATTTATCATCCCTCGCTGAACCCATTTTACCCTTGTCCTCAGACAAAACGCCGTTGGACAGCGCCGCCTCTCCGTCATCGGACGCGTCGGCCAGAATGCCGCCGCCGTGCGCTGCCCCTCACCGTCAACCAGCTGCATCGGTGAGCTATAGTTCAATCCCTCGCGCCAGCACATTACTAGGAGATTGTTCAAGCCTTTACGACACTCGGTTTTAGAATCCCGTCACCAAAGGAGCCTCGCCATGGACGCCATCTCCCACTGCATCAAGCCGTCATCGCCACGCTGCTCCAGTCTCGTGCAATAGCTAGATCGATAGGTTGAAGACAAGGACTAGAAACACAATTTTAATAAAAGGTCTAGGGTCCAATATAGGAACAGATCAGGCACTGGTAGCTAGGCCGAGGACCTATACGTGATTTTTGGAAAACACTAGTGCTCAGATGGAAGATTCAAAGAGTAGCCCTCAATGACATGTGGACCCAGGGACTACTCCGTATTGTAAATAAGAAAAACAATTTCTGTGATTTAGTTTTACACTGTAAAATGCTGAAAATTTGAAAAATCTTAGAGAGTTCATTTTTAACTCCGTTTCGAGTGAACCAAATTTCTATGTGATCCTCATAATATTATCCTTAAAATAGTTAGAACAAACTTTGCACAAATATAGCGCAGATGTACAGCAAAATCTAATTTTCAAGAACTGAATTGTACCTTTTGCAATTTCAAGATTTTAAACTTTGAAAGCTTATAACTAAGGCGTATGAGCTCGGGATCAAATGATTCTTTCACCTAAATACTTCTAAAATCTTCCTCTATCTGTACCATTGCCATGCATGTTTGAGCATTTCTAATTTTTGGTGTTTATTTGGTGTTTATTTGAATTTCGTTTAAATTTGAATAGATGACGAAGTTGTAGCTGTAGAAAATGATTAAAATTAACTCTCGAATTTTTGGAGACCGAAGTTGAAAAAAAAAGATGACGCTTTGTTTAAATTTAATCTGAGATTTTTAGATTAAAGACACGTGCGTTACAGGTGTTCCTTCGAATTAAAACATAATGAATTACACTATCTCAAATCAATAGCAGTTAAATGGTCTAATAAAAAAGGAGAACTGTGTTATCATCGAAAAAGGAGCAAAATGTTAATAAAAGACGAAGTGTTAATAAGAAGTCTGAGTGTACATATCCCTTGTTGCCAAGCCAAGAACACTACAAATTATATATCTAACAATGTTAGAGCGTAAATTATATATCTAACAATGTTGCAGAAGATCATAACAATGTTGCAGAAGATCATGTCCTCAAGAGTGTAAATATTTATATCGTGCAACGCACGGTGAGAAATTGGACTGAACTCTATCAAAAATCATGTGTCAAACCAATATCAGTATAGTAAATATAATATATATCAGCATGATTATATATTTCGGTGGTAGTAGCTTGATTCACTTGATTCACTAGTACAGAACCGATCTTTGCTCGATCGGTAAAACCAGTAAATATCATAGATGTTTAACAAATCGGTGCTAAAGAAGTTTTAATAACAGTTCTAAAAGTCCAAGTCCCTCGAAACATCTTTAGTCTCGGTTGGTAACACCAATCGGGACTAAAGATGTCTTCAGGGTTACTTCAAAAAGAAAGCATCTCTATCCAAATCAGATATGTGTGGTAGGTGAGATGGTAATGCACGTGAGGGCTAAGGTGAGAGATCTTGAGTTTGAATTTCATATCACACACATTTTTTTTATCTTTAGTACTGGTTATTTTAACCGGGAGTAAAGATCGATTTGATAATCCCGGTTCTATAACTGGTACTAAAGGGAGTTACTAACCGGTGTTAAAAATTGGTTGTCCAGTAGTGATTGAACCGCTACGATCAATACAGTTAAACTTACATAGAAATTAACCAAATCAATCACCTACTCTTGGAAACAAAGTATATCAAACGGTTTAAATCCATGGATTTTGACCATCCTAAGGTGCTCCATTGAGATTATCTAATCCTCCTAACCCTCCCGTCACAAACAGTGATTGCAGTTTCGGTTCGAATTTTTTGAAATTTCGGTAATTTTGGACGCCCTCCCCTGGCAATTGATTATCTCGGCCAAAATTTTTGGTTTTTATCAATTTTTTGTGAGTTTGGTCAAAATTTAGTTAAATTAATTAACTAGAAGTTGAAAAGAAAATCTCAATCTGGATGTTGACAGTATTGAAGATAAAATCAATGAATGCTCTTTAGGAACTTGGATCAGACACTTGTATAACAGTACATAAAAAAGTACTAAGTATTGAACCAATATAGAACGAATAGAATAATCTGGAAAGAATTGAAGAAACAAACTTGTTTGTTTTTAATTTAAGTTTGATTTGAAATGAATGTTTGACCGAATCCAAATTACGCTTACGCTTGCAGCTAAAAGCATGTGACAAATGAAAGTCTAGTACATTAGTCCAACCACACTTAGAAAATTTTCAAGGTGCGTGGTTTTGGAGTAGTCAATTATCACCAAATTGGGACGAAATTTCCAAACATAAGTATGTGATAGTAGCACTCGAATACTTGGCTAACTGAACTAAACCGAACTAAGCATCATTGAGCTATAAAGAGCCTCGACAAGGCTTTGAGAGATGGTTACCCGCTCCTGTAATCGTGGTTTGAAAACTATATTAATCACCATCATTTTGAAATTAAAGCAACATATATCGCAAATTATGCAAATGAGTTACGTGAGGAGCAAACTTACTAAGCATATGAACCCCAAGTTTTTCTATGCATAAGAATTGCATAAAAGTAACAAACTAAATTATGTGAAAATTTTATAGATTTGTCCATTAATTCATTATTAATATCTTCTTCTGAATAGATGTGTCCGAGAAATCATTACTTAGAGAGATGCAAAATTCAGGAAGAGAATTTTGCTAACTCATTCTAGAATCTTGATATAGGAAATCAAATACCCAAAATCTATAGAAAGATTAAATGAAGAATTTGGTGGATTGTACTCTTTTTCCTTGTATAAGTTTTTCCAGCATTTTCTTATCAAGTTTTTTAATGAGGCAAGTCGTGCGACATCGCAAGCGTATTCTATGTATTCTTTTTTTTCAAATTTTTCTCTATAGAGTTTTAATGAGGCATATGCATTACGTAGTGAGAGCCCATGAAGGGCCAGCCCAGTTACCCACTCTTGGATCCATCACTAAATATGAAAACTAACTATGGCTATGCTTGTATATAAAGAAGAGGAGGCTCACTATTGTAACTAGAGGATGAAAGAATGAATGAGAATGATGCCCCTCTGCATATCTTATGTCTTCAATTTTTGTAGAATTATGCAATTTATCTTGGATTACTCTGTGGCAGGAGGAGTTGCATAATATATATATATATATATATATATATATTATATATATATATATATATATATATATATATATATATATATATATATATATATAATATATATATATATATATATATATATATATATATATATATATATATATATATATATATATATATATATATATATATCCCTCTTTTACAAACTTTGGACTTGTTTTAATTTACAAATTAAAGCCAACAATGCGAGCTTCCGTCACAATCATCAATGGATTCGTACAAGATGCACGCACGATCAGCGTCTTTCCGTCGGCCGCGGCCACAGCCAGCAGTAACCGCGTCTGACCCGTAACGATTCCTCAACCATGAGGATCTCGGCGCCAAGGCTGGAGGTGTTGTTGTGCGATAGCCTGCTGCCCCAAGCATTAATACACCTGCAGTTTAATGGCCACCACTAAAAAACATGTTTTTTCAGGCAGAGAAAACATATTTTTGCATACGACGAGATGCCTCACCTACGACTAAAAACATACGAAAATTGACAATGTTTATAGACGGGCCTACGAAAATAGGCAGCTAGGTAAAATCGACCGCTTGTGAAAATCCATTTTCGAATACAGGTAGGTTAAGCCGGCCATCTGCAAAGATAATTTTTGGCAAAAGCAAATAAAAAATGTCCCCAAGCAGCTGTCTCATCTCATTAGCACAGATCAAGCATAACACAAATAAACTCAATTCAACGTCACCACACAGATAAGAACAAGATTTCACATTTCAAAGCGTCTGGTTTAATATTTGTCGAAACTTAATTTCGGCAATATCAATCTGGGGGTAGCAGTCAAGTGCCAAACACAATGGGTTAGTCGGGACAAAGGTTTAGACAGGTTCAGGCCCTCTCTATCGAGAGATAATACCCTACTCCTGTTTCGGGGATTCGATCTACCGAGTGTTTATTGATCTCTTGATCTCTTTCAATAGGGGCTCTCGCGAGTTTTCTGTCTATCCGTGTATTTTTCTTCCTCCTCTCCCAAGGGACGCCCCTACCCTCCTTATATAGTCCCGGAGGATGGGTTTACAAGTCGGAGACCTATTCTATTCTAAATCGGACTCCTCAATCTTACCAACTATAGACTATGGGCCGTTACCTTATTTCAATAGTAACGTAATACCTAAGTCATAGCCGGTTTACATAATCATGAAGCATAACCTATCCCCTATAGTAAGTCGGATAAGCTAGCCGTGAGGGTATCCGGTACCCATAATCTCCACAGTAGCCCCCGAGACCTTCGCAGTCGATGAGATAATTTGGCCTCAAACTTGAATAACACGCGGCCGAGTGACTTCTTAGCCGAGTGCCTCTACTGCCGAGTGCCTCCATCACCTCTGCCTGAGTCTCCCGAGTGCTTCAGCATCCAAGAAAAGACTGTGAAGGGCTGAAATCAATTCAAAAAAGTTCAAACATAAAAATTTAGGTGCATCGACTGATGCACCTAATTAGGTGTAGCCCCCGACTATGTGTTTAGTTAAATAAACTAATCATATAGTCAAGAACTATATTAATCATACTCTCCTGAGTTAAATAAATGCCTAGCCTAAGCCAAAAGCAATCATAAAAGATCATATAACACATAACCTTATAATCAAGGCATAGTGTATAATAAATCCAAGCACTCGGCAAGCTCATGCTTATCCAAGTTAATTTACCTGAGTCATCTCAGAACAAAATACTCAGCCGACCCTCAGGGGTAAAAATCCGAGCACTCGGCAAGCTCATGCTTATCCGAGTCGTTGTGCCCGAGTCGTCCCGGAACATACAACTCAATCAATTCTCTTGAACAGTAAATATGAGTTAATAAATTTACCAATCATCTGAAAAATACGACCAAAATATCAAATAGCTCTTGTCATAATATTGGTCTTGATAAAAAGAGCACACCAAGGTGGCAAATCAGCATTGATAAAAAATCAAATATTTTGAAAAAACCAAACAGCTCCTGCAACCTATAAAAAGTTACCAGAACAGTTATAAAAAACCTTACTGTTTGTCACCTTCCAAGTTGCATCGTACCAACCTTCAACAAGTTGTGTAACTGCTGTATGGAAGGATTTTAAAGTCATCGGGCAATGAGACATACGCATTTTGCTAGAGCAAATTTGCTTAAGTCCTCATGGACTTATGTCAAGCCGTACTCATAAGATGGGCCGCAAGTTTCTCATGGGCTCGGCCCAAATACGAGAAAACCCAGCAAAAACCCTAAAATCTTTCTCAAAGCGCCAGCGTCGTCGCTGCCGCTTCTTCTTCTCGAAATTTTTCCCCTTTTCGCGCTCCTGTTCATCAACCGCTCCAAGGAATTCTGGAATCTCGCGCTTACGCAAAATCATCCATCCAAAAACTCACATTCCACCGCAATCCATCATCCGCATCCAGCCACCAGCATCCCCTCAAAAAATCCCCATCTCTTGCGTAAGACCCACCTCCACCTAACTCGCATCCATGGCGGAAGAGAGAGAAATCTCTTTCGACCAGTGGGCGACGTCAGACGTGAACGAGTCGACCTTGCGGGAGATGGTGAAGAACGGAATTCTCCCACCTAAGGAAATCATCGGCTGGCGTCCGGCAGCCGGCGAAGAGTTTCCCACTCCAAACACCGGTGAGATTGTGGTCTTCACCTCTTTCTTCTATTGCGGATTTGGTCTTCCTGCTTCCGACTTCTTCCGTGGCATCCTCGAATACTACGGCCTTCAAATTTATCACTTGAATCCCAATTCTGTCCTCCATATTGTAATATTTATCCACGTGTGCGAAGCATTTTTAGGCATCCTTCCCCATTTCAATCTATTTCGCCGTATGTTCTATGTCAAGCCACACCCGACCAAGGATGACCCCTGCGTCGTCGGCGGTGCTGGCTTTCAACTCCGCGGGACTCTCCGTAGAGACTACTTCTCTCTCCCCTTGAAATCCTCCAACAAGGGCTAGCACGCAAACTGGTTCTATATCTCGAACCCCCATCCCAGTTTGCCCGACTTTGTCGGCCTTCCACCGATCCAAAGAGCTAACTGGAGCGCAATACCAGAGAACCAAGATTGGGTAGAAGCAAATAACCTCCTAGCTAATATTCTTGAAATGAAGAAGAAAGACCTCCAAGGAGAACAAATCACCCGGCACTTTATCAAGAACCGACTGGCTCCCATCAAGGAAAGATCTAAGCCAGCGTTCGAGTATGAGGGTGAAAGCGACCCCAATCGGGAGGACCGCGATGCTCTGAGTTACCAGGCCTTGTGCACTCGCATGTACAAGATTTTCTCCTCTGGAATCACAGTAGATCGCAGCCACAAGATGCCGGTTCCTCCGTTCAACCTGTTCCGACCTCCTCCTCCGGTAAGTCAACTCGGGTCTTCAAAACTCTTTCAATCTTTCACACATCCTTCAATATATCTCAAAAATTCTACTTGCAGGCAAACGCTCTTATTATCTCCAAGCCATACAAGGTGTACCATGACGATATACCAACTCGGCCTGCTGCCAAAAAACCAACCGGCGGCCCCAAAATCAAGTTTGAGCCTCAAGAAAAAAGGGCTGCTGCTGACGGAGATGTTAGCAGGTGTGCGAGTAAAAGGAGACTGGTCGTTGATGACTCGGATGACGAAGAAGTCCAGATTTCACAATCTAACATAAGTCCTCCGAAACCATCAGCCAGATCCACTACTAAAATCAGGAGGTCCAATAGGTATCTCACATAACCAGAATCAGCCTTTGGTTAAAAATCCTTTTCACCTCTAACTCAATTGTCTTTATCTTCCTTTTTGCAGGAAACCTCAAGATATTGATCTCACCGGGCGGGCTGAAGCCATCAATCCATCTGCAGCGTCAGAAAAGCCAAGGCCTGCAGAACCAAAAGCACAAAACCCCGTCCCGAGTGAGGATGCTCCTGGGGCAGAATCTTTAGGCAAAAATGCTCCTGAGGCCGAGCCCCCGACTGCCAGCCAAGTCTTCCCAGCTGGAAACCAGTCGGTCGAAGAAGAACAGCCCCCGACTGCCAGTCAAGATGCTCCGACTGGAAACCAGCCGGACGAAAATCCACAGGGCCCGTGCAGTCAAGAAGCACCATCCGAGGATCCGGCTCCCAAAACAGGTAAATCTCTCAATGATTGCCAGACTCTTGTCTTCATCATGCTCTTCGCGCTTTATCCTCATTTTGCTCCTCTAAATCAATCAGCCGAAGAGGAGGAAATTTCCCGACTGAAGTCTTCAACTGACTCGGTCCCTCCTATCAAGATCGAGTGGCACGATGCCCAAGGCATAAAGCAAGGCATCGTGTTGAATAAGCAAAAGAAAAATGAAGAACGCGACATGCTCGTGGCCAGCCTCAACGAAGCGACCCGGCTAATGAATGTAAGTGTGTCTCCTCTTTATCTTGTCATCGTTGTCTAATACGATTGACTCTCTTCATCCCCTTATGCAGAGAATATATTGTCACTCAATGGCCAAATCAGACACTCTCGAGAAGCTGGTCCCCCATGTAGATTCTTTGGAAAATGTTCATCGAGACCTCAAGGCCGCCAGGGAAGAAGCTGCAGCTCGAGAAGTCGTCTTGCGGGCAGAAATCGCGAAGCTCCGAGATGAGAACTTGGAACTCCGTGGCTCAATCCGGGGTAAGCCAAACTACCTTTGTACTTGCTCTGTCTTCGCATATAATCTGTTTTGATTCTGATGCTTGCAAACCTTCATGTTGTAACAAATTCAGCCGAAGTTGACTCTCTCAAGGCCCAGCTGAAGAAAACAAGCACTAGTATAGCCAAGCTGGAGTCTGACAATGAGAAAATTCTGGAAGAATTTGAAGGCAAGCTCTTTAAAATAGCACTCCGTGACTCAATCGGTCTTGAATATTTATGTAATCATATCCTTCTTGCAGCTTATAAGGTCAAATCCCAAGCACAATTTGATGTCTTCGCCGAAAGAGTCCGAAGGGCTGAAAGTGTAAGGGATGACATCGCCAATGCTGCCACGCCGATCCTGTCAGCACTATATAAACATGGACTCGGGACGAGCTCATTGGACGCCGTAGAAATCTTCGATAAACTCAGGACGGCCCCGGCTAAATATATGGAGAATATCTCTGACGCAGTCGTCATGGGTGCAAGCTTCGCTCTCGCGCAGACGAAATTACTCTATCCCCGGATAGACGTGGACTCTGTCGGAGATGGCTTTGCAGCTGGCACCTCAGAGGAGCGAGCCCTGGAGCTCATAAGTGAAGCACAGGAGTCGGCGAAAAAGGTAGCTGGTGATGTAGCCGCAAACTTCCAGGAGTAACTGACTTGTCTTGAACTATATGACTCGCTGTAATGTTGACTTGTAAATATATAGCTTATTTATGTTAATGCCCTGATCCGAGTCTTCATATATAATTTCTTAAGAATTTTCGTCCGACTGTCACCAAGCCTAAGCTTGATTAAGCCATCAAAAAATTCTCAGTCCTTATCTATTGGACTCGAACCAAAACACTAAACAATGATAAACTAAATATAAACAAGTTATCAAAGAAAATAATACTTTATTGATATATGTATAGCCCCCGACTGACAACCCAAGAGGTCATCCTGCTTGAAGTTGGCAGTCGATAAGAACATAGAGACAAAAAATGCCTAAGTATAATATCGATGAAGATGCTCAATGTTCCAGGAGTTCTCCACCATGGTCCCATCTTCACGCTTTAGACGATATGCTCCCGGCCGAGTTAGCTCAGCGATCATGTAGGGCCCTTCCCATAGTGGAGATAGCTTGTGGCGATCTTTGGTAGTTTGAATCTTGCGTAGAACCATGTCTCCAACAATGAAGGCTCGTGACCGAACATTGCGGTTATGGTAGCGCCGAAGTCCTTGAAGATACCATGCTGACTGAATCAATGCGGCTTAACGTGCTTCCTCCAGTCGGGTGAGGTCATCAACTCTATCCTGGTCGTAATGCTCGTCATCGAAGCTACGAACACGAAGAGACTCATACTCCATCTCACTCGGCAACATTGCTTCCGCTCCGTAAACCAAGAAGAAAGGGGATTGGCCGGTAGCCCGACTGGGCGTGGTCCGCAATGACCATAATACTGAAGGCAACTCTTGAACCCATCTTCTGGCGTACGGTCGTAGTCTATCAAACACTCGGGCTTTGATACCTTGAAGAATCATACCATTAGCTCGTTCAACTTGTCCGTTGCTCTTGGGGTGCGCCACCGATGCATAGCAAATCTTAATACCGAAGTCTTCGCAGAACTCCTTAAAAACGCCTCCAGTGAATTGAGTCCCATTGTCAGTTATAATTCTGTTCGGGACACCAAACCGATGCACGATGTTTAGAATAAAGTCTCGCGCCTTGTCCGCAGTTATCGTAGCAACCGGCTTAGCCTCGATCCACTTGAAAAACTTATCAACCGCGACGAACAGATGCGTGAATCCACCTGGCGCCTTCTTGAATGGACCCACCATGTCCAAGCCCCACACGGCGAAAGGTCATGATAAGGGAATTGTTTGGACATCTTGAGCTGGAACGTGGCTCTGCCGAGCGAAGAATTGACAACCTTCACACGTGCGAACTACCTTATCTGCATCGGTGACCGCCGTGAGCCAAAAGAATCCTTGTCTGTAAGCCTTGCCCACCAGAGTGCGCGCCGCGGCATGACTGCCGCAGATGCCCGAGTGAATATCTTGTAATAATTGTTGTCCTTCCTCTGGGGTGACGCATCTCATCAAAACTCCAGAGGGGCTTCTCTTGTATAGCTCCGAGTCAACCATGACATAGCCTTGACTGCGACGTCGAACTCGTTCCGCATCATCCCGGTCATCCGGCAGCTCTTGCTGAGTTAAAAACTTGATGAACGGTGTGCTCCAATCGGTGTCGAGTATGGCGACTTGGCTGGTAACTCCTTCATCGGAGGTTAGTGCTTTAGCAACAGTCGGCTCGTAGAGATGTTCCACGAAAACGTCAGTCGGGGCTGCTTCGCGCTTGGACCCAAACTGTGCCAACTGATCTGCCGCTTCGTTATTATGTCTCAAGACATGGGATAACTCCAATCCGTCAAACTTGTCTTCAAGCTTGCGAACTTCCTGTCGGTAGGCCTCCATGGTCTCATTCAAACAGGACCAGTCCTTCATCACCTGGTTAACCACCAACTGGAAATCTCCTCGCACAATCATCCGTCGTATCCCGAGTGAAACAGCAAGTCGTAGGCCGTGAAGGAGGGCTTCATACTCGGCGACGTTGTGTGAGGCGGGAAAGTGGATGTGAAGGACGTACCGTAGCCTCTCCCCAGTCGGGGAAATCAGCACAACTCCCGCTCCCAAGCCGGTGACTCTTTTGGATCCATCGAAGTGCATGGTCCAGTACTGCAAATCTTCTCTAGGTACATCTTCTTGTTGTTCGGTCCACTCGGCTACAAAATCCGCCAGGACTTGAGACTTTATAGACGTCCTCGCCTTGAAAGATATGTCCAGCGGCATCAACTCCAGTGCCCACTTCGCGATGCGTCCAGTAACCTCCCAGTTGTGGATGACATCGCCGAGTGGAAAGGACGTGACGACGGTGACCGAGTGGCTCTGAAAATAATGGGCTAGCTTCCTAGCAGTGATTAAGACTCCATATAACAATTTTTGCACCTGTGGATAGCGGGTTTTGGCTCCTGCCAGCACCTCGCTGACGAAGTAGATTGGCCGTTGAACCTTTTGGGTGCGGCCTTCTTCCTCGCGCTTGACGACCAATATCGTGCTGACCACCTGGTGAGTTGCGGAGACGTAGAGCAACAGGGGTTCTTGAGGGTGCGGTGATGCCAATACGGGTGGCGTCGTGAGGAACTCCTTGAAGTCTTCGAAAGCTTTCTGGGCCTCAGTGGTCCATTGGAAATCATCGGTCTTCTTCAGTAACCTGAAAAAAGGCATACCTCGTTCGCCGAGTCTGGAGACAAAACGGCTCAATGCTGCCATACAACCGGTGAGCTTCTGGACGTCTTTTTGGGTACTCGGGGGCTTCATGCTCCGGATAGCGTTGATCTTCTCTGGATTTGCCTCAATGCCCCGATGTGATATCATGAAACCGAGCAGCTTTCCTGATGGCACACCGAAGGTACACTTCTCCGGGTTCAACTTCATTCTGAAGGCCCGAATGTTCGCAAAGGTTTCTTCTAAGTCAGCAATCAGGTCTTCCTTCTGCTTGGTCTTGATGACGACATCGTCGACGTAGGCTTCCACGTTTTTCCCGATCTGGGTCTGAAGGCACCTCTGGATCATGCGCTGATAGGTGGCCCCGGCGTTCTTCAGGCCAAAGGGCATCGTGATGTAGCAATAAGCTCCAAACGGGGTGATGAAAGATGTCTTCAGGCAGTCGGATTGCTTCAAACTGATCTGGTGATAACCCGAGTAACAATCCAAAAAGCTCAGAAGCTCACAGCCGGCTGTTGAGTCGACGACTTGGTCTATTCGAGGTAGTCCAAAAGGATCTTTGGGGCAAGCTTTGTTGAGATCGGTGTAGTCCACGCACATGCGCCATTGCCCTGTCTTCTTCCGGACAAGAACTGGGTTGGCTAGCCAGTCGGGATGGTAAACCTCTTTGATGAACCCGGCAGCTAAGAGCTTGGCGAGTTCCTCCTTGATGGCATCCTTTCGGTCTTGAGCGAAACGGCGCAATTGTTGCTTTATAGGTTTAGCGTCATCTTTGACGTTTAAAGAGTGCTCGATCATCTCCCTAGAAATACCCGGCATGTCAGACGGTTTCTAAGCAAAAATATCTTTATTATTCTGAAGGAAGGTGACGAGCGCGCTTTCCTATTTAGGATCTAGCTCTGCGCCTATTACAACATTTTTAGAGGAATCAGATGGATCAAGGGGGATTTTCTTAGTCTTGGCGTCGCCGTCTCCCGACTTGGCTATCTTCTTGGTAGGGACTTCTCCTTCTCCAGATGTCGATGCAGCGAGTCGGACCTCTAATTGGCCACGTAGTCTCTCGTGAGACTGGGCCCTGTCGCAGCTTTCTTTGTCGCAAGTGAAGGCTTGTTTGACGTCGCTGCGCAGGGTGATGACTCCATTGGGCCCGGGCATTTTCATGATGAGGTAGGTATAATGCAGTACTACCATGAACTTAGCGAGCGCCGGTCTTCCGATGATCGCGTGGTAGGCTGCTTCGAAGTCGACAACCTCAAAAGTGATGTTCTCCGTCCGGAAGTTCTCCCGAACCCCGAAGGTGACTGGAAGAGTAATGCGCCCGAGTGGCGTGGATGACAGCCCCGGGATGACTCCATGGAAGGTAGCTGAACTCGACTTCAACTCGGATCTTGCAATCTACATCTCGTCCAGCGTCTTGGCAAATAGGATGTTGAGAGCACTACCGCCATCGATGAGGACGCGCTTGAGTTTGATGTTGCGAACCACCGGGTCTAGTACCAGGGGATACCGCCCCGGGTGAACCACTCGGTCAGGATGATCCGAGCGGTTAAACGTGATAGCCACCTCCGACCATCGTAGATAATGCGGGACTTCAGGTTGCGCGGTGTTGACTTCGCGATCAGTCAGCTTTTGCTTCCTCTTGGACTCATACGCCTGCGGTCCCCCGAAGATGTGATTTAGCTCGCCCACGGGGTCTTGGAAGGGCTCTGTGTTGCTAACCGGGTCGCTCCTCTTGGTGCCCGATGGGCCGGCTTCGTCAGCCGGCTTTTGTCGTAGTTGTGCCGCGTATTGCTCAGCGAACTGTTTGTAGCTGAAGCAATCCTTTGCCGCATGCTTGTGGTTTGGATGGTGCGTGCACTGAGCGTTCATGATTTTGTCGTAGGCGGCGACTCGGGGACGCTGTTGCTGGTAGTTTGATGTTGTGGCGACCAGATCCTCGGGCTTGCACTTGCGATCCTTTTGGCCCCCGTTGTTGTTGCCGTTGTCCTTCTTAGGACGCCAGCTGCTTCCGGATGGCTTGTCGTCCCTCTTGTCGTGCCGGTCTTGTCGCGAGGCCTTAATTGCGTCGTCAGATTTGGCGTAGGAGTTTGCCGTCTCGAACATTTGCTTGACCGTCTTCGGTGGCTTGCGCCCAAACTTGCCGATAAGCAACTCGTCACGAACGCCTTTCTGGAATGCAGCAATAATGACGTCATCGGTGATATTGGGAATCTTGTTCCGTTTCTCCGAAAAGCGTCGAATGTAGTCCTTCAGCGATTCGTCCGACTTCTGAATGACGTTGTAGAGGTCAAAGTGGGTCCCAGGTTTTTCGAAAGTACCCTGGAAGTTGGCGATGAAGTGGTCCCGAAGCTCACTCCACGAGTCGATCGAGCCTCTTGGTAAACTCGTGAGCCAGTTCCTGGCTGAGTCGGTGAGAGCGACGGGCAGGTAGTTGGCCATAGCCTTGCTGTCTCCTCCTGCTGCGCGGATGGCGAGGGTGTACATAGTTAGCCAGGACTCGGGGTCGGTCTTACCGTCGTACTTATCAATCCCGGTAGGTTTAAAACCACTCGGCCAGTCCACTCGACGCAGGTTCCTGGTGAAAGCGGGCACTCCATCATCGTAGTCGTCGGGTGATTTCCTTCTGTCTTCAGAAGAGCGCCGTTCACGTTCCCGGTAGCGTCGGTCGAGTACCTCCTGCAGATCACTCAGCGGGGGCCTCCGCAGGCTGCTTTGGTGGTTGGAGTTGTTGTAGCGACGATTCGGGTCGTGGACGGGTTGTCGGCTGTGTTCTCTCTCGTGAGAGTCAGCCGTATGAACTCGTGGCCTCCATACTGCCTCGTGGCGAGGGTCTTTAGATCTGACTGGTGTCTTGCTTTGCTCGGGTCTCTTGTAGTCCTTGGACCGCAGCGGCGGCAGTCGGCTTCTGTCCGGTGTTTCAGCAACGGACTCGGTCGGCCTTCGTGCGGAGCTGGAAGGATGGCCGTTGGCCGTAGCTGCGACGATGGTTTTGATCTTGTCCAAGAGCGGCGTCACCGCAGCCGGCGCCGCTTCGATGACGGTGTCGATGAGGGTGAGGGCAGCGACGGCGTTTTGTTGAGGCGTCTGGAAGATATTGGCGTTGTCGACTCGCGTCTGCATTATGGCCTCGCGGGCTGAGCGCCCAGTCGCCCTCAGGTCTCGTTTCTTTTTGTCGGCTTCTTGCTTCTTCCTGAGCTCCTCCTCCTCCTTGCGCTTATTCTCCTCCTCTGCACGCTTGCGCTCTTGCTCCAGCTTGGCTCATTCCTCCTCCACGCGCTTGCGCTCTTGCTCAAGCTTAGCCCGTTCCTCCTCCGTGATCCTGCGGGCCACGGCCGAGTCGGTCTCAGCTACTTCGGCCATGAGAACGTTGAGAAGGTCTGGATCATAGTAATCTTTATCTGCGTCGTAGCTGTTGATTTCATCCGTGGAGATGTCGTAGAGGTCGTCGAAGTCGGTGGAGCTCATATGTTCGTCAATATCCGTGGATGAGTACGACCCGAGTCGTTCGAGTATGACCGCGACCTCTCGTGAGGCCGGGGGACAGCATGAAGGCGATGATGATTCAGAAGATTCAGAAAGTTCTCCCGAGTGGATCAGATCCAACTCAGAAGACAGGAGATTATGATAGATTTTAGCGTCGTCCGGTAATCCGAGCGGCGCCAAGGAACTTTCCCTCCTCGACTGGTTCGAACCCGAATCGAGAAGAGAGAGCTTACCGAATTTGTCGGTGATGAAGTCGAGTCCGCCGAAACGAAGTGTCTGCCCAGGGGCGAAGACGAAGTCGGCGAAGCTTGATGGAGATCCCATTGCGCTCGTTGGCGAGATATTGAAGAAGAACTTGACGCGGAGCCCCTACCTGGTGCGCCAACTGTCGAAACTTGGTTTCGGCAATATCAATCTGGGGGTAGCAGTCAAGTGCCAAACACAATGGGTTAGTCGAGACAAAGCTTTAGACAGGTTCAGGCCCTCTCTATCGAGAGGTAATACCCTACTCCTGTTTCGGGGATTCGATCCACCGAGTGTTTATTGATCTCTTGATCTCTTTTAATAGGGGCTCTCGCGAGTTTTCTGTCTATCCGTGTTATTTTCTTCCCCCTCTCCCAAGGGACGCCCCTACCCTCCTTATATAGTCCCGGAGGATGGGTTTACAAGTCGGAGACCTATTCTATTCTAAGTCGGACTCCTCAATCTTACCAACTATAGACTATGGGCCGTTACCTTATTTCAATAGTAACGTAATACCTAAGTCATAGCCGGTTTACATAATCATGAAGCATAACCTATCCCCTATAGTAAGTCGGATAAGCTAGCCGTGAGGATATCCGGTACCCATAATCTCCACAATATTCCTAAGAAATAGAGAGAGGCCAATTTCCATAGAAAGAGAGAGAGAAACAAAAAGATAATGGCGGTGGTGCTGTTGGAGAAGGGGAGGAGCTCCCTAGCCCGCTGCCGGTGGATTCGGCTCTCCCAAGCTCGCCACAGTCAGAAATACGTTATTGTCTTATCGCGGTCGCGGTGAATTTTGAAGATGTAAGACACGTTTCGTCCTTATACCCAAGCCGCTACTTGTGGATTGATGTTTTCGCTACGCTAAAGTGCCGCTGCTAATGTTTCTGGATGAAGGTTGCTATTCAAGGATTACTTGAGGTTGCAACGTAAAGGTATAAATTCATTATTAGAGTTGTAATAATTCATTTTGTTACCACGGGTACTAACACTTATTTCCTAGTTCTAGGACTGGCATCACGGTTCTGCTGAGAATGGTTTACCGTTCTTCTGCGACACGCTCTCCTGACGCTATCCGTATAATGATGCCAGGACGGCGCGTGACATAGTCTATTTAACTTGATTGTCATCTTCCCTCTTAATAATAAGCTACTAGCCAATAAACTAATCATGCGATATATATCAGTTGAATTTCTCACTGTACATTTTGATGTACGTACGTCAATAATCATATTATCATTTTTTGAAATTTTAATTTATTATTTTTGTCATCAAAATAACTTTTTGCGTTAACATAATAAGTGAAATAATTGATATACTAACAATAACAAAACGAATTTGTATGTACATGTACGTGTACGTGTGTGTTCATAGGAGTGAATGTGCGCACGTTGTGGATGCCCTTGTTTGTGCTATGTTTTTATGTACATGCACGTGTACGTGTGTGTTCATAGGAGTGAGTGGGCGCGCGTTGTGAATGCTCTCGTTTGTGCTATGTTTCTATAAAAAAAAAGAGTCCGTATTGGAAGTCGAATTAACATCGAGACTCCGGTTCGACCATGTATCCCGAGCTAGATTGGTCCTTCTATGTATTTGGAGCCAACAAAGCATATGCTGTGTTTCAAGCTTTCAATCACTATCATCCATGGATTCCAACAAGACGCACGACGTGACGACGACGGCGGCGGACGCCGACATGATCAGCGAGCTATGCGACGACGTGCTGCTGCACATCCTCCGCTTCTTGCCGTCGGCGAGAGACGTGGCGCGGGCCTCCGTGCTGTCGAAGCGGTGGCGCCGCCTCTGGGCCCTCGCCCCGGCTCTCCGCTTCGTTGTCGGGCCGGGCTCCTTTGCGGATGACGTCGAGGACCAGGAAAAGCACGTCGTTGCTCGCGGTGACGCTGCACGACAGCTCATCGCCGGAGTGGATGCCACGCTCGCGCGGCGCGCCGACGAGGGCAACGACGTCGATGTCATGGAGATCGCCTTTGTGTACAGCTCCGAAGACAACTCTATGTGTAGTTGGGGCATGGGGACGAGGTACTACTTCCATGACCATCACCATGAAGCCGACATCACGTTGTCCCGCGTCGACGAGTGGCTCCGCTTCGCCGAGCGCCACGTGAAGGGGAGCTTCACCCTCGAGGTGCCATTGGTAGCGCCCGTGGCGGTGGCTGTGGCGGCGGCGGCGGAGGCGGCGGGAAGAGGAGAAGCTACGGCGGTGACTGATGAAGGCGAGGTGGTGCCGGCAGATGAGGAGGAGGAAGAGAAGATCGACGAGATAGAGGTAGTGGCGGCGAGTGACGAGGTCGTCGTCGTCGAGTTGCCACGGTCGACCAGAGCGGAGGTAATGAGCCTGACCCTCGGATACGCCACCGCCAGTGTCCCAGCAACCGCCGTCGCCGGCGCGTTCCGCGCGCTCACCGAGTTAACGCTCCGGTGTGCCGTGATCGACAACGGCGGCGGCGGCGACAACCTCTGCCTCAGCCACCTGCTCTCGTCGTCCTGCTGCCCGCGGCTGCGGAGGCTGAGCCTCAGGCACGTCGCCGGCGTCGCCACGCTGCACCTCGACGCGGCGGCCACGCTCGAGGAGCTCCGGCTGGTGCATCTGCCCGACCTGCAATGGCTCGACGTGGACGCGCCGGGACTCCGGCTGCTCCGCGTCGGTGAGAGTAGCAGCCTGCCCTATTCCGATTCCTCCGCCATGGCCATCTCGGCGCCGTCGCTGGAGGTGCATGCTGTCGTGCGATAGGCTGGTGCACCCGGCACGCCTGCGGTTTGACGGCGCGGCGGCCGTCCGGCGCATCAAGATGCTCCAGATCATGTCGTTCGTCGACGAGGACGACAACGCCGCCGCCGTCTGGCTCCTCAAGAACGTCAACGCCGTGGATCATCTGAAAGTGAAGCTAAACATTCTTCTTACGGAACAAGGTAAACTGCCCATGCATATTTATTTTGAACGAAGCGGCACTTGGCCCACCAATTTCATCATTTAATAAAGCAGGAGTAAAAAGTTTGCACTAGCCGTGCCATGCATATTTATACATCTTATATATAAATATATGTGAACATTTTACTAGATTTTCCAAGGTCCTCGAGAAATTAAGCTACTACACTATATTCTGTTGTTAATTTCAGTAATTCTTAATTTATGTCTCATGGACGCATGAATCAGCTTTCATCTCTTATCAAAGGATGAAACAATAATCATCCATGATCTTCAAAAAAGAAATAATCCGTGTCCACTTATCAAAAATTGTATCTAGCTAGATAAAGCGATCAGTGATAATTTGTTTGCACTATGTACATTGCTTCCATGCTTATATATGTTAATACCCTACGGTTTTTTTTATTGCAATAACCCTGTGGTTTTAATTAAACCGGGATGGTGAACCTGCAGATTGTGAGGACATCATAAAGGATATACCACAACTTTCCAGTGTTACGAGTTTGACAATAGAAGCAAGTTCATGGTTTGACGGGCACGCCGTAGGAGCCAGTCTAGCCAAATTCATCGCTAAGTGCAATAATATCAAATACCTTCGCATTGATTTTTCAGGCTGGGTATGTAAGATTTAGCTCTTACCACATAGAGCCTTGTATAAAAAAGGATTAGTGTCTAACCAAACTCGAAATGACTTACATAGTGTTTTCTGTATTGGTATTATTGTAGCATGACATACTGTTCAGAACCAGGTTGCCTTTGTCACCAGCCAGAGGATTGGGAAGACCAGATGATCTCATTGGAGAACCTAAGTGTGGTAGATATCCGTAAGTTTGCACCGTTGGATGACCGGATAAGCCTCGTACAACTATTGTTTGCTAGTTCACCGATTCTTGATACGATGACTGTGGAGCTTCACGGCTGTTATTTGGTGAATTGTCGGGAGGAAGGCAAAGAGTATCAATTTGACATACCTTGTTACCAAGGGTATTGGAACCCTTGTGCTTGTGAATTCGGTGTTCATAAGTTCAATGGTGGCATGAAGTTTAAGTGGACAAGGGAAATGCATACCAAGGAGGCAATATGATCTTTTGTAATCTACTGATTTTCTTGACGATGAAAAGCTAGGCACAACATATATATGTGATTTTCACTAACATAGTATCTGTGCATTGCAATGGTACAAAAAGATCAACCTGTCCATTGTCATTTTTCCTTTCAGATCTTTTCAACATTTATAAAAGACTATAATTAGAACGAACTCAATTAAATCCATTAATGTTGTTTTGATGATTTGTATATCTACTATTATAAAAATTGAAGATGTTTTTGCAATCCAATTGGTATGCCATTCGATTCTGATTCCCATCGTTCTAACCCACGCGTTGTTCGCACGATCATGCACTTGGCAGCCTCGCGAGCTGTCTGCAGGCATGCGCTTTTGGGCCCAATTGGTACAAACGATGGGAGGCATGTTTGGCCTGACGGCCTCCTCCCTCGCAGTTTGTGCACCCGCGCTAGAGCCTTTGGGTCTGATCAGTACAAACGACAGGAGACGACACTTCAGCTAGAACTTCTGTCACCTATTGTGTGCACGGGGTGGATTGCTATGCTTCTGCACCACCCTAACACCAACCGTCCAATCTTCGCCATATCATTGAACTCCAGTAAAGCCTCACGCTTTAGTTCACCTCGAATTTAGTATTATCTAGCACCCCAGCCAATTTGGTCGGAGAGCCTCCATAGCTCCACCGCATCTTCCTACAAGGGATGAAAATGGGACCCCTTTCACGATTTGGTACTTACACACCCTTCTCTTTCCCTGAAAGACCACCGAAGTGTCATCACCCCTTTTCTCCTTCACGATCATGCCCCGATGCCTAGCTGGACGATCTTTGCACGCTCGCCGGCAAGACCCATTCGTCACCCCCAGCCCCAGCTGGCCACCATAATCTTGGTATCCCCATCATCTAGCTCCTCCACCCATTGCCATTCGCCGCCGCCATGGCGCTCCGCCATGCTTGGCTCCGCTCTGCCACATGGTAAAGGAAACAGAGAGAATGATGAAAGGGAGAAGAAGGAGACGAGGAGGGACTGAAGTTTAGGACCCACATGTCAGTTTATTATTTCTGTTTGTTATATCTTGGTTTAGCTAACAATAATTAATTGCTCTTTAAAATCAACAAGTACTAATTAAATTCATTATTCATAACACACGTGGTGTGGTATTTTTTTTTACTAAAGCATATTTTTAGGAATACTCATTCGATATTTATAAAACAAACATGTTGTTTTCTCCCCTTTCCCAACTTTCATTTTCTCGTCAAACTGCTGGCTTTTTTACAAAAAAAATCTATAAAAAAGCTGCTTTAAAAAAAATATATTGATCTAATTTTAAAGTTTTTTAGTTAATATTTAACTCATCACATGCTAATCACTCGTTCCGTTTTACGTGCTAAAGAGGGATGGGTTCCCAACCCCTCTAAATAGAACACAGGGTTCATAACACACATGGAACCCTAATTATCATATATCATTCAATTATGAAATATTATGTTCTGATCCAACCTTTAATTCAGGTATATTTTTAACGTGAGTTCTCTGACCTTCACCTTACATAAATACTATAGTAAATTTATAAGATGCTTATAATATCTAAGGCATATGCAAATGCGTGGGATAACTCTAATAAATATTTGACTAAGTTAAATTGTAATATAAGACCATAGGGTGAGAGTGAATCCAGAGAAGCTGATCGAGTATGTGAGCTGACCACTCAGATTTTTTTCTTTCAATTCTACCATCCTCTAAATAAACTGGCGATTTAAAAACATTTTATTTGGCTGATCTATCTCCTGAAAAACTTTCTTCCATGGTGGTTGACGTGTAAGGGTAATATGAAATGAAAAATGTTAGCTTAGGTCATGAAAAGTGAACCATAATTATTTCTTATTAGTTTTTTTTATGTTACAATGCATGGGCACTTTGCTAGTTAGTACAATATTGCACAAATTGGGCTACACATATGAGCATCCTATCAATATAGAGACATCAGCGAATCTTGTTAAAATGCCTGTAAACCTATTTCTGATGCCAAACACACCAAACCGAAAGATTACTGAACCACTCACCTCTTATTGGAAATTTTTTTTCTCCCCTCTTATTCCGCTGCACTCCAACTGGAACAAAGACGGCCGTCAACACAAACTATACAAAGCTCAGCAAGCCAATGAGCATATGGCTCTAAATTTGAAATCAAATCTGTGCAAATTACCATTTTTTCTACATATAGAATCCGGCCAACACAGGAAGGCAACTTATTGGCTACAGTATTCATTATAGAATTAACTCTGGCTCACCCAGTCAACACAATTTCAGTTTGAAATTTCTGTAATTTCGGACCCCCCACAATTCATTATCTCACACGTAAGTTTTGGATTTTCTTAATTTTTTATGAATTTGGTCAAAGTTTATTTAAATACAGTTATTTTTTATTAAAAATTCAAATAATTTCGGTAAAAGAACATGGAAATTCCTGAAATTTTCGGAAATTTCGGTGACACCAAAATTGCGATTGAAACCGAAATGTGAAACCTGGGCTCACCATCATTGAGTGAAAAAGAGCAAAGGATGATAAAAAGACAAGACTCTTAGGCCCTGTTCTAAACTCATAAAAGATAAAAGATAAAGGTTATCGTGACACGCTTTTCAAACTTTCAAACGGTGCGTTTCGTGCGAAAATTTTTAATATAAAAGTTACTCTAAAATGTCAGATTAATCCATTTTTCAAGTTTGTAATAATTAAAACTCACTTAATCGCACGTTAATGTCATCTCGTTTTACGTAAAACATTTTATTTTATTTTCATTTTCAGGAGATTCAAACAGGGCCTTAGTTTTCACTCTTGTTATATCGTGATTTTTTCTGTTTCTATTTTTTTTATATGAGATCTTATTTTTCACGGTTCTCATCTGTGTAACTCTTGATTTTCGTGAGAGAACTGAATCCAAGTTGACAAAGATCATGATTTAGGCTAGTATAGCCATAATTATCTTTGCAATTACGGTTCGAATCTATCCTTTGGAATTAACTCTGGCTCACACCATCTCAGCTTGAGATTCCACGGCGGCCACACCCGACAGCCGCAAGAGAGGTCATGGCCGCCGCCTTCAGGAAAAGACGTACGCCATGGTAGCGTACGTCGTCGCCACCTCCACGATTCTCCGCGGTAGGGAAAAACACAAAGCTTCGAGCGACTCGTAGCTCCACAATTCATTCTACTACTCTTATTTTTTTTGAAATTTTAGTTAATTTGTTGTTTTTATCATGAATTCTTCTTTTTTGGTTTATTTAAGTGAAATTGATGTATTAGTTTAGTACACCGATTATGTTAAAATCCATCACGGGCTAAGTTGCTAGTATCGTTATGCATAGCGAGGAGTCCGAGTCTACTATCAACAACAAAACGAACTACTACTACATACTCCATGTGACAGTAATTAATTTGCGTGTTGGTAATCAACCCTAAATCTGCACTGATTAGTACTGATAGTCCGTTTCGATCATGTATTACCGAGCTTAATATTTTCGACCCTTCTATGTATTTCAAGCCAGCAAATGCATGCGTAATTGCATATGATCATCCATTGATCAAAAAAATAACAGCATCCATGGATTCCAACAAGACGCACGACGTGACAACAGCTTTGCCGGCGGCGGACGCCGACATGATCAGCGAACTCATGAGGACCTCGGCGCCAAGGCTGGATGTAGCACCCTAACTCTTTTTGGCTTATTTAAAACCTTTCAAAATTTTTTGGAGTTTAAATTTGGATTTTATTTGATTTTGTGCCAAGTGGATCTCATTTTCCCCCTTTGACATCCCTTAAATTTCTATCGAATCCGTAGTCGAAATTCAAATTCAAATCTCCCAAATTTTCCCCTCAAAATTCAACTCTAAAAGTCCCTGAGAAATTGTGAAATGTCACTGTTCACTTTGGGCCCTCTTTCTCCTTTTTCTCCCTCTCGGCCCAGCTCCTTTCTCCCTCTCTCCTCTCCCCGCAGCAGGCCACCGCCGCTCTCCCCCGACCCACGGCCTGGCCCAACCCATCCCTATTCACCTTCCCCTACCTCCGGCCGGCTACACGTGCACGCCACGTGCTCGACGAAATGCCTCGCGCCTCACGCCGCCTCGCGCCCCGCGCCGCGCCGCGTCGTCCCGTCGCCGCGCCCGCGTCCCATCCGCGCCCTGAGCTCCGCACCGCCGCGTCGCTGTCTCATCGCCGCTCGGCGCCGCGCCAGCGTCGCATCCTATTCAGGCGTCGAGCCCCGCGCCGCAAAGTCGAGCTCCGCGTCGCCGTCTTGTCGCCGCGCTCGCCGCCTATAAAAAAGGGGGGCCGAGCCCCTTTCCCCCCCCGCTCCCGCCACCCTCGCCGCTCTCTCTCTCTCTCCCCCCTTCTTTTCACCGACAGGTGGGTCCCATCCCGCGCCGTCAACTCAAACGGAATATTCCAACGGAATATTCCCTCACCGTTTAAATTAAATTTCCAGAAAATCCTTTAATCTTTGAAAATTCATAGAAATTCAACCGTAACTCCGTTTGATCTCGTTCAACTTCCAAAATTTTTCTAAAAATGAGATCTACACAGTGGCACACTTGTTTCTCTGATTTGAGCAAGTTTTATTGCCTTTTGTTTACTCGTTCTCCTTTTCGCGTATAGAGCACGTGTACGAGGAAGCTCCGGACGCCATTTTCGAAGGAGAAGACCCGCATCTTGTGCAAGGCAAGCCTCTTTGATCACATTGCCCCTATATTTGCAAGTTATTTTGTTTTAAAAAATGCATTGCTTAGTGTGCACGATAATCTTGTTTAGGCCTCGGATTGTTTATACAACCGACGGACCGACCTAGTAGTTGCACTCACTTTACTTAGGATATTGTTAAACCTTTCTCTTTGATAGCTCCACTCATGTTTGCGCCGGTATTGCTATCCATTGGGTACTGTCGTGTGGGAAAACTTGGGTTATTCTAAATTTTATGCTTAAAAATCCGGTACGTGGTACCGATGTGTTGCAAAATAAAATGAGTTGTGAAAATGGTGATGATGCAAGGCCATGTCTTTGTGGTTTGGTCGTGTATCATCGTTAAGGACCGATTCCTTTGGGAAATCCATCCAAACACATTACAGTGCGACCCTATGGGTATTTATGGGATGCCTCTGGCTAAGTAAATGGTTATCACATGGAAGTTTGGTATGCCAATGGTTGTGGGATGCCGAGGATGAGGAGACGAAGTTTTGGATCATTATAGACCTTTTGGGTGTTCGAATGCCTCTAAAGTGGCACACGGTACCAAGTAGGAGTAGGAGGCATCCTCGGTATTCCTGAGTGAATGACGGTTGATCTTGCCTGATGCTCGGCTAAGAGACTTGGCCCAACTAGGTGGTATGCGATTTTCATGGGTTAGCTTTGGAAAAGCCTTATCACGAACTTCCGTTGCCGACGGGTACACGGTGTCAGTTTCGTGTCGTGGGGGAAAAGCGTACAACCTCTGCAGAGCTTAATGAACTGTTCGAACAGCCGTGCCCACGGTCAAGGGCGAGTGTAAGGTGTTTCTCTCAGCGTAGATTTGTTTGGCAAATGTTTGTTAAAAATGGTTGGTGGGAAGGGATTCGTTCCCAGAGTTCGCCTGTGTGGCAGACGGCTAACCTTTGTGGTTAGGAACAGGTCTGTGTGACCTGGGGTGTCTTTTGACACCAAGGTGTTGTTAGGGCCAAGAAGGTGTTGTTGTGTTGAGAAAGTTGGGTTAACTATGTGGAATAGTGTTGTTTGGTTTGAACCGAGTTGCTGTGAAAGTGAAAAAAAACTAATAGAGACAACCAGTTAATTATTGTTACTCTTGTGACAAGTTGTTGCAAAGCAACTTGTGGAATGGGACAAGGCGTGAGCCTTCTCCCGACAACTAAAATTTTGACTCACTAGAGTTCCTGTGAAATAAACCGTTTTCGCCAAAAAGGCTGCTTTCGCAAATAAAACCCTAGCCTCCCTATTTAAGCCAACATGTCATTCTTTTTCCCTGGCTTGCTGAGTACGTAAAGTACTCACCCTTGCTATATATACCTATAGAGCTTGGAGATGAAGACATCGATCCTACCACCGAGGAGTATCTCCAGGAGCAAGCCGAGTACGATGACTTCTAGAAGATTCGTGCCTAGCCCCAAGCCTCGCCTGTGGAATAAGTTAGTTGCCTAGGCATGTTGCCTAGTGCTTAGTCGCTTAGCTTTGCGCCGCTTCTAGCTTCCGCTCTGTTGACTTTTGTATTGCTGTGTTGCTCATCTATGGGCCTGTCCATGATGGCAACGTTTGTAAGGACTAATTCCAGTGATGTAATAAAGTAGTTTACTTTGATTCCATGATTATTCTGTGTGTATCAGCTAGTGTATCCTGGGACTGGTACTATCTTACAGGTAATGCGTAACACCTCGGCATGAGTTAGCTGATGTTTATGGTTAACGAGTGTCGAGGCGTTACCCTGGAGGTGCCGTCGTTCGATAGCCTGCTGCACCAAGCATTAATACACCTGCAGTTTAATATCACTACTTAAAAAACATGTTTTTAAAGGCAGCGAAAGCATATTTTTGCATACGACCAGATACCCCACCTACGACTAAAAACATGCGCAAATCAACAATCTTTACAGGCAGGCCTGTGAAAATAGACCGCCAGGTAAAATCAACCGTTTATGAAAGTCAATTTTCGAATACAAGTAGGTTAAGCCAGCCACCTGCCGAGATAATTTTTGGCAATTTTTTTTAAAATATCCCCCATGCAGCTGCCTCGTCCCATTTGCACAAATTCAGCTCTCTCAAGCTCGCCACACTCGGAAGTAGGTTGTTGTCTTGTCGTGGTCGCAGTGAAGAGTTTGAAGATGAAAGATATGTTTCATCGCTATATCCAATTCGTTACTTATGGATTGATGTTTTCGTTACGCTAAAGTCTTGTTGCTGATATTTCTGGATGAAAGTTGCTACTCAAGGATTACTTGAGGTTGCAATGTAAAGATATAAAATCATTATTAGAGTTGCAACAATTTATTTTGTTATCGTGGGTACCAACACTTTTTTTCTAGGACTAGCACTTGCATCATGGTTTTGCTGAGAATGGTTTGTCGTTCTCTTGTGGCACACTCGTCTTGACGCTATCTGTACAATGGTGCCAGGACAGGATGTAACATAGTCTATTTAACTCGATTGTCCCTTCCCACTTAATAATAAGGTACTAGCTAATAAACTAATCATACAATATATTTCAGTTGAATTTCTCACTGTACATTTTGATGTACGTATATCAAGAATCATATTATCAGTTTTTGAAATTTTAATATATTATTTTTGTCATCAAAATAATTTTCGGCATTAACATAATAAGTGAAATAATTGATATATTACCAATAACAAAACGAATCCGTATGTACGTGTATGTGTGTGTACGTTCATAAGTGTGAGTGTGTGCGTGTTGTGGGCTCTTTCGTTTGTACTATGATTTAAAAAAAAAGGAATCCATATTGGAAGTCCAATTAGCATCGAGACTCCGGATTATAGATGGCCATAAGGCCCGCTCGGTACGGCCCGGCCCAGGCACGGATAGGCACGGCTCGAGAGCGATCGGGCCGGCACGGCACGATCGGCATTTCGTGACATGCCATGCCTACCCACGGGCTGCACGTTAGGCCCAGGCACGACCCAGTAAGGGTTGGGCCGGCCCGAAGGCTCGACAGCCCATCGTGCCTTCTTTGAAATAAGTCTATATTCCCTCCCTCCTCTTTGGGCTATGACATATATATATAGCTAAATAAATTTATTTTACGTTCCTACTCTTTGGACCGTGCCATATAATAAGTCTATTTTGTGTCCGTATCTTTTGGGCTGTGCCTTACATATGGTTGAAAATAAGTCTGTTTCGCTTCCCTGAACTTCATGCCGGGTCGTGCCGGCCCACCGTGCCGAGGGAGCAGCCCAGGCACGACCCGATTGTCGGGCTGGGCCGGCACGGACACAACCCCAGTCGGGCCGTGCCATGCCTGGGCCGGGCCAAATTGCCGTGCCTTGAGCCCGGCCGTTGGGCCTCGGGCCATACGGATCGACCATGATTGCCGAGCTTGATTGGACCTTCTATGTATTTGGAGCCAACAAAGCATATGCTGCGTTTCAAACCTTCAATCACTATCATCCATGTATTCCAACAAGACGCACGACGTGACTACGACGGCTTCGCCTGCGGCGGCGGCGGCGGACGCCAAGATGATCAGCGAGCTCAACGACGACGTGCTGCTGCACATCCTCCGCTTCTTGCCGTCGGCGAGAGACGTGGCGCGGGCCTCCGTGCTGTCGAAGCGGTGGCGCCGCCTCTGGGCCCTCGCCCCGGCGCTCCGCTTTGCCGTCGGGCCGGGCTCCTTTGCAGATGACGGCGAGGACCAGGAAAAGCACGTCGTTGCTCGCGGTGACGCTGCACGACGGCTCATCGCCGGAGTGGACGCCACGCTCGCGCGGCGCGCCGACGAGGGCAACGACGTCGATGTCATGGAGATCGCCTTTGTGTACAGCTCCAAAGACAACTCTGAGTGTAGTTGGGGCATGGGGAGGAGGTACTACTTCCATGACCATCACCATGAAGCCGACATCACGTTGTCTCGCGTCGACGAGTGTCTCCGCTTCGCCGAGCGCCACGTGAAGGGGAGCTTCACCCTCGAGGTGCCATTGGTAGCGCCCGTGGCGGCGGCTGTGGCTGTGGCGGAGGCGGTGGGAAGAGGAGAAGCGAGGTCGCAAGCCAACACAACTACGGCGGTGACTGATGAAGGCGAGGTGGCGCAGGCAGATGAGGAGGAGGAAGAGAAGATCGACGAGATAGAGGCAGTGGCGGCATCGGTGGCGGCGACTGACGAGGTCGTCGTCGTCGAGTTGCCACGGTCGACCAGAGCGGAGGTAATGAGCCTGACCCTCGGATACGCCACCGCCAGTGTCCCAGTCGCCGTCGTCGCCGGCGCGTTCCACGCGCTCACCGAGTTAACGCTCCAGCACGCCATCATCGACGGCGGCGGCGGCAGCAACCTCCGGCTCAGCCACCTGCTCTCATCGTCCTGCTGCCCGCGGCTGCGGAGGCTGAGCCTCAAGCACGTCGCCGGCGTCGCCACGCTGCGCCTCGACGCGGCCGCCACGCTCGAGGAGCTCCGGCTCGTGCATCTGCCCGACCTGCAATGGCTCGACGTGGACGCGCCGGGGCTTCGGCTGCTTCGCGTCGGTGATTGTAGCTGCCTGCCCTATACCGACTCCTCCGCCTTGAGGATCTCCGCGCCGAGGCTGGAGGTGTTCTCGTGCGAGAGCCTCGTGGACCCGGAGCAGCTGGAGTTCAACGGCGCGTCCGCCGTCCGGCACATCAAGAAGCTCCGGCTCATGTCGTTCGACGGCGGCGACGAGGAGGAGGAGGAGGAGTACAATGCTAATGCCGCTGCCGTCTGGCTCCTCAAGAACTGCAACGCCGTGGATCACCTAGGGGTGGAACTAGACATTCATGTGGACGAAGGTAAAATTGCTATGCCCTTTTCTACAATATTCTACTAGATTTTCCAAGGTCCTTGATAAATTAAGGTACTACACACTATATTGTCTATCTCTTAATTTATGTTCCATGCAGCATGAATCAGCGCAGCATCTCTTATGAAAAGATGAAATAATCCGTGTCCAACTTATAAGAAAACCTATCGTTTTTTTCATTATGTGCATTGCTTCCATACATATGTATCACTAGTACACAACCGGGCAATCTGTGATGGCGGCCAACGACCCGTCACATAGACACTCACCTATGACAGGCCGAGATGGTAGTGTATATTAATATCTTATGATTTAATCGATTGCAATAACCCTATAGTTTTGATTAAAATGGGATTGTGGCCTGCAGGTTATGAGGACATCATAAAGGATGTACCACAACTTCCCAGTGTTACTAGTTTGACAATAAAAGCGAGTTCGATTTTCGATGGGTAGGAGCTAGTCTAGTCAAGTTCATCGCTAAGTGCAACAATATTGAATACCTTCACATTGATTTTTTCGGATGGGTATGTAAGATTTAGCTTTTATACCATCTTGAGTACTGTCTAATCAATCTCAAAATGACTAACATATATAGTGTTTTCTGTATTGGTGTTATTGCAGTATGACTTGTACTGTTCAGAACCAGGTTGTCTTTGTCACCAACCAGCGGATTGGGAAGACCAAATAATATCATTGGAGAATCTAAGAGTGGTAGATATCCATAATTTTGCACCGTTGGATGATAAGATAATCCTCGTACAATTATTGTTCGCGAGTTCACCGACTCTTGATACGATGACCGTGGAGCTTGACCATAGTTATTTATTCCATTGTCGGGAGGAAGGCAAAGAGTATCAATTTGACATGCCTTGTTACCAAGGGTATTGGGACCCTTGTGCTTGGGAATTTGGTGTTCATAGGTTCAGTGATGGCACGAAGTTTAAGTGGACACGGGAAACCTACGTCATGGGTATGCTAAGGTGTCCATAGATTCAATCAAGGACAACTAGTCAGCCTTTCCGCTGCCTGTGCCCCCTAATGATGAAATCACGACTTTGGGCGATGCGTGCAAGACGTAAATACAATGGTCCAAAGAAGACATAATTGTGAAGATGACTCCTCGTCCAAGTCGACCGACGGAGCGAACACCTCCCACGTCTAAGCTATCAATTGAGGCTCCCCGTGGACCGGCGTTGTCAGAAAACCCCATTCACCTGATGCAGCCGATATGGATTTGACACACATAGCTCAAAACCTGGCTCCAATAAAGACCACAAGGAAGGCTGATAGCTCTCCACCCATTGTCAAGGGACAGAAACGTGAACGCGGGGGTGCTACAAGCAAAGGGAAGGTCGAGGAGTCGGCGCCAGTGAAAAAAAGGGGGAAGGCTGCAGCGTCGGCGCCGTTGACCAAAACGGGGAAGGTCGTGAAGGCCCCGGCACAATTTGAACTAGGCATGCCGTTGGTGGAGGACAATGTGTTGGCCGTGATGGGTATTGCTTGCCGAGAGCTACACAAACAGTACATAGAGCTAAGCAATGCCAAGCGGAAAATGAGGGAGTCATTCATAGTTGGACATCACGACCACCAGCCCTTCCTATCGTCGCCTGCCTATGTAACTGTAGGCTTTGATGACCTCTTCGACCTATTCAGGATTCGGAAGTTAGACACAGGACTTCTAAAATGCTACTCCTTGTAAGTGCAAACCTTCCTCCTTGTGATATTAATGGACTATTGTCTAAATTAGTGCTAATACGTAACTGTTTTAAGGTTGTGTTGGATCGAGGGTCGTCGCCTTGGTAATCAGGTTGGGTTCCTTGATCCATCGATGGTCAATGAGGTCAATCTGCAAAATAACTTCAATGAATTGGTTGACTACGTGAACCGATGCTTATGGGCTCACCAAGACAAGGAGTACATCATGTGCGCGCGCAATCAAGAGTAAGAAGACAATACTCATTTCGTGTATATTGTTGTTGAAGCTAAGTTTCTTATTACTAATGCTACATAATCACCGCGTAGGCGACATTGGGTTCTCCTAGTCATCGTATCTAAATAGAGTAGGGTCTACTATCTTAGCTCAAATAAGGCAAAGGATTATAATTTCACTGAAATCACCAAGGCCTTAAATATGGCTTGGGGCCCATTTGTGGAAAAGGGTGGTAGGTACAAGGAGGGCAAAGACCAACTTTATCATGACACCAAGTTCGTATGTGCACAACAGATCGGGGACCAGTGCGGTTTCCACGTGTGCCACAATATTTCAACACTTCTAAGAGAGGTCAAAAATTTCGACCCTGAGGTTGTTGCTAATGGCAAATTCGAACATTTCAATACCAAATATTAATCTTATAAACGTGCTAACTTCTGTATTATTGAACAGAAAGGTAGAGCTGGCTGGAAGGTTTCACCCATCAACCCCCCTGCTATCAGAGGCGAACTGTGCGCCTTCATTCTTGCCAAAATAATGAACAAGAAATGACGTTTTCACGTCAAATAGACGATTGAACTGGGCTAGATGTGATGTCGTGAACAAAACAGTTATCCAATTTTCTGTGATGTAAAAACAGTTGTTTCTATGATTCTGTGGTACGGAATGCAATGTAATTTACTTTCATATGTGTAATACTCAAGGGAGTTTGCCAAATTGTCATCAAATTTGATCAACTACGATTTACGTTGTACTATTCAATTATTTTCTCTATTTTTTAAATGACAGGTCGTCATGGAGGTTCAAAAGGAGATGGATCGATCAGAAAGTTTGGTAAGTTTGTGGTTTCATGAGCAAGGTCTGAAATTTGTGGCTTAAATGGGGGTATGAATTTGCTAGGCATAATTGTGGTATTTGATGGGCATGTGTCTATGAATTTGTTGTGCATGATTGTGGCTTTCATATGTGAATGATGTCAATTTTGAGATGTATCACCATATATGATAATGTGATATTGGGGGTGGTGGGCATGTATCTGTGATGTTTCTGTTTTTCAGAGGGCATGGCTAGCAAATCCTGAGGCTAGCCAATATTTAGCATTTATTTTTTTCGGGATTTAACACATCAGTGACGGGTCATAAAAAAAGACGTCACAGGTAACCATCCTGTGACGGATTCGTAAACCGCGGCCATCAGAGCTGACTCTCTTGTGACGGGCCTTTACTTTCTTGCCCGTCACAGGTAGCCCAGCTGTGACGGATTCTAACTACCGGAGACTAATACCTTTGACGGCTTTTTGTTTAGCTGTCCGTCAGAGATGAGATACCTGTGACGGGTTCTAACTGGTCCTAAGCTAGCGGAGACCATCACCTCTGATGGACGTCTATTTATTTGTCCGTCAGAGATGTGTGTCACCTCTGACGGCCGGCTACCCGTCAAAGGTGAGTGGACTCACCAGTGACCACTGATCACTGACCAAGTCCAAACCCATCAAAGGTGAGGGTTTGGGCCCGTCACAGATGACCTTATCCAGTGTAGTGAAGGCATACCAAGGAATAAGAAGTGGATCGAAGGCAAAATGATCTTTTGTAATCTAGTGATTTCCTTGACGATGAAAAGTTGGGCACAATATACACACACACACATGTATATATATATATATATATATATATATATGTATATATATATATATATATGTATATATATATATATATATATATATATATATATATATGTATATATATATATATATGTATATATATATATATATATATATATATATATATATATATATATATATATATATATATATATATATATATATATATATAATGTCAGTTTGAGCTTTGGCCAACGGCACCGCCACGGGGATGCTGATCGTCGGGGAGATGATGACCGCCTCGAGCTCCCCTCTCTAGAAGTCTTTCTCGTCATCCCCGTCCAACAGTTACCTGGTGCTTTTCTCATCACTAATATAAATTTCACTTTGCGTTGAAGTTAATTAGTATGCAATCCTACGACTTGAGTGTAGTTCAACTAGTTAGGTTATTTGTGATGAAATCTGTTCATTCGGGTTCAAGTCATAGACTTAAAACGGATGCTCGCATTTGCGACCGCTATTCTTTTAGTGATTGACGACGTACCTATCGACGGTGAGGCTTTCATGGTGACTTCATCGATCTCAGATATACCGGTCCAATTTTCGGAGATACTCATAGAAATAGGTTATACATGTGTGCGTTTATAGGAGTGAGTATGCGCGTGTTGTAAGTGCTTATGTTTATACTATGTTCTAAAAAAAATAATATACAATGCATCCAGTTCTCCATGTAATCTATCGCACCCTTGCCATACAAAAATAAGAAATGTTAGTAGCAAACAAAACTCTTCCCCTATTATATATACTAGATGATGGGGCGCGCCCATGGCGTGCCTCCTATACACAATTAGTTAAATTACTTGTGTTGAACTGTATGGATGATTATGTAAGACAAATAAAACGACAAGAAAAATCTTAAAGCTAATATTGCACCTTTAAATTGTCATATCTTATATCCTCAGTTCAAAACATTCATAAAATTAACCAAACAACACATATAACGTTTCTTGTTTCTTGGAGTGATTTATTAAACCAAGACCCACAAGGTCATTCCATATAAAGTCATGACCATTGTTCGCAACAAATTCAGGATTATTATTGATAGCAATAGCAAGACTATATATATGAGCACTAGATTCATCAAGAAGTGGAAGAACACTTGGAGGTTTGCCTTTAAAACAATGATGTGGAGAACATAGAACACCTTGGTACCTTCCAGGTGAGCCAGCTAATAACATATTATGCACTGAATCATCAACAATTCAACTGTCCAACGTAGTATAAGAAAACTGATGCCAACGCCTGGACAATTATATCGCAAAAAATGATGAGTACAACCGAAAAATGTGTTCACAAAACCTACCTTTGAAGTTCTCATTGCTATCCGTAACATATAATCAAAGGTGTCCCTTCCAAATTCCAATAGCTCTGCATCCTTGAAAACCACTGCAAATAAGAGTATGCCCACTTAACGTTTGAACTATACCAAACATTAGGGAAAAATTGTGGTAAATGACTACCAATCAAAGGCTATGATCTCTAAAGCAATATGCATGAATATGTGTATCCAACTTTAGAATTTAGTTCCTCTAGAGTACTAAACTAAATACTCCCAACATAAAAAATTGTTGAATATTGGAGGGAGTAATTATTTTTTTACCAAATAGCTATACACTTAGTGGTATTAAAAGAGGAGAATCCTCATCAATAAAAACACTAAAAAGTGATTTTAGGTGAAAGTAGAATTACAACTACCATCTACCTGATCTTCCTCATAAGCAACTCAAAGTGCTCCACTAATAACATTTTAGAGGTTACATCAATAGCACTAAATGGCACAAATTGAGCATATAATGCAATTTTGAGAGTACCTTAACTTGCTCATGTCCGACGCCTGCATGACAATACCCTCGGATATAGGAAATAAAAAAAACAAAGAAATATATAGATGCATGATACCTTTTATAAATGGTCAACATCGGAACCATTCAAGGCAATATATCAAATGGATGGTACTACTACAACAATGATGAAACAACGTAGCAAACAAAACTTGCCCAAAAAAAAACCCATATCAGCTAAATTCATATGCAGATCCAAAGTTGACACCTTTTTTCTTGTCAAAAAGTTGGTTTGAAGCCAAAAGACACCAAACAACTAAGCCACACTGCGGTGTATCGAAGGATCTTATGAGATCATACTTTGCATCGTTGCACACATTCAAAAATGCCAGATTCATATCAGCTATGCTGCATATATGAGAAACAGAACATGTGACAAAGTATAAAGGATATTGATGTTTCAATAGTATAATTAGCTAGCTGTAAATAATTGATTATCCCAAGCAGAACTGAAATAAAACATGTTCACATCCAAGAGCATAGGTATTTCAAGATGAAAACTGAACTAACAGGATCATCATGATGATTGCTTCTCATGCCAATATTTATTCATGATTCCTAATGTTGTTAAATAACTCTTGTTGCTAAATAACTCATCTCAAGAGTTCACTGACCAATATGGCATGCCAAAATACACTGATGTTTCCTTTATACAATAATAAAAGCATTAATAGTTGCATAGCATACTTTAGAGTCAAACGGAAAAAGGTATATTCCTCTTAAGGCATTTTTCCATGCCGAGGTGAACAGGGTGAAGATCTTAGGCAAACTTCACTATGGCAGAGTTGATGATGTCAATGAATTCAGGGTACACAACCAAGAAAAAAGACGGTATTCAGTGAATCAGGCAAGTAATTGTGTCTACACAATTATTCTACTGTGTTTGTATTCTTCTTTACCTTCAACGAAACTCCACCGACGAGAAAACCATTAATGTTAGGCTGTACTGCTACCTCCTTGCAGTTCGAAGCAGTTACAGGACCTATAGCAAGAACATGTAAATAATCGTACATCCAGACACCATGATGGTTTTCACATAAATAAGGTATTTGTTCAATAAAATAAACTATACCTGCATAGATGATCCGTGTGGATTCAGCAACCTCAGTGCTGACATTAGTAGTGAGCCACTTCCTCAGGCCTCCATGCACTTATCACAATAATATAAACTTGATTATTGTTTAAACAAGATGTTTATGACTAATTGCGACTGAAAAAGATAGCTAGAGATGCTTATGAAAGTTCATGGAAAAATATACATTTGTGCGCTGATCAATAAGAAGCTTGTTGTGCTTGAGCTAGTGTAGCGACTTTACCAGTTCTGATGCCCCACACAGGTTCATAGGCAACCACCACATAGGTCAATCCTTGATACTTTTTGTAAATTAGTTTATAGTCATTTCAGCCTGGATTTTCAGGTGATGTGATAATCTATTATCAAATGATGCTAATTATGAGACATTGTCGGCATTAAGCCATTAACTACTTGAATCAGTAAAGGTAAAGAATAGCATGTGGATTCGCCTGATTACCAACAGAAATGTGCCTCTCCCAGATCAAGCAATGCACCATTGATTTCTCATAAAATACATATCCTATTGCTATTTGTCTTCATTGACTACATAATATCCCCCCAAAAAAAAAGACGATGTACATAATATTGAAACAAAATAAAAATCATACTCTGGAAGCTAGTTTCTTGAGAGTACAAAGCCAACCAAAAAAATTGGAAAATTATGTCTTTTTTATAATTATTTGTATTATTGTCTAGCTACATACACTAAAGAATAAATCAATTAATTATAAACCAAATAGGAGTAGAGGGAGCAACCCGGCACATGGCTGGAGACGTCGGCAACAGTTCCTTCATTGACAAAACCTGCATTTTCCTTCAATCTCCTGGGACAAAAGTAAAGGAAAAAAACTAAATCAGCAAGCATAGGAGTAATTGATGGGAAACTCTATCCACTTCACTGTGAGTGGACGATAAAGACCTGATGGCATAGTGAAACTAAAGGTGCTCATACATGAGGTTACTTAATCAAGCATGTAGCCTTTTTTTTCAATCCATATATCAGGACAAAAGGAAAAATTCTATGCAAATCATACACATATGTGAAATAACTGGAGATTGGCTGCACATGTACACATTTCAACCAGCCAAATCATAACCATTTATCTTACCTAATGTCCAGATAGAAAACTTCTAATAATCAGTCTGTTATCATGTCACACAAAACAATAATTCGATGGCAGCTAATTCTATTTAAAAACAAAACAGACAATTCGATCGCAGTTGTGTCTCTGCAGTTTGGATTGGGATTAATGAGAATGTAACTAAACAAGTAGAGTAGGAAGATAAACATGTGAGGCAAACCAAAAGAAATAGGGAACAAATGAAAAAGGACTAATATCAACTGCCTGGCATGTGCCAATTCAATTGATGTGTGCCGGAACAGTCGTTGCAGCTTATGGCAAAGTCATGGCCAAGCATCTCAATGCCTCAGTTCCCTTGTCGGCAAGATGCATCCTGCAAGAAAGGATAGAACCTCTAAATGAAATATACAAGTAGAATCAGATGTTAGTAAATGAGTAGATCATAGAATCAAAGTTCAACCGGACGCATTGCTGCGGAAGCCATGGAACTTCCAGAGCTACACTATTGTACACCTTATGATTCTAAAATTTACTCATATCAATATGCACATTTGATCTTGGAGGATTCTTCAACCCGTGAACGTCATGTTGTCAACTTCTTGTGTGCTCAAATGACACATCTATTCTGTGGGCTCACAATATTCTAGCAAAAATTTACTAAGCAAAAGAAGCATCTTGGCATTGACATTATATTTTTCATAGTGCACATTGGAAGAAACATCAAAGCAAGCACGATGAATAGATGAATTCGTCAGCAATAGTCACAGCAGCAAAATTTAGCCTATTCAATTTGTATCCAAAGGCTTGATCACAAAAACATTTTTTATTGATGATCTGAAGCAAAAGAATAGATATTTGTTTTTTTCAAAGTAGACATAAAATTGGGTGAATGAGATCCGAGTCCTATTAACCAAACATGTCTGTTTTCCTTGTGTTTGCCAAGACTTAGCCGAAGCACCTCCTACAGATCAAATAGTATTTTCCGTCAATGTCCACAGACACTACTTGACAACCGATCTTTGCTCGATTGGTAAAAACAGCAAATATTTTAGATCTCTTACGAACCGGTGCTAAAGAAGGTCTTTAGCACCAGTTAAAATACCCAACGACACATTGCTATTTTTAGTAGCGGTTGGTAATACCAACCGGTACTAAAGATCATTTTTAGCACCGGTTTTTTTTTGTCGGACGTTGTCAGGCTCCTGGGATCTTTAGTACCGGTTGGTGTCACCAACTGATTTTTAGTACCGGTTGGTGACACCAACCGGTACTAAAGATTATGTCCTTCATATAGGTCTTCTTACTCTTTCAGCCCGAGCCATTACTGTAAAAGGAGGAGGAAGGGAGGTGCTGCCAAAATTTGTTGTGAAAATATTTTGTTGATATTATACAAATCGAAGGAATCTACTTCATCCTCTATTAATGTATGGTTAACATTTTACATTTATAGCAATGTTTCTATACATTATTCTCTCTAAAAGATATATAAAAAAATATTCTCTCTAAAAATATATGAAAAAAAAGATGACAGAGAAAAATTGTTTAGGGAAAATTCGGGTACTTCAAAAAATTAGAAACATTTGGATAAAAATGATTAAAAAAAGAACAATAAAGGAATAATATAGAAAATGAAGATAAAAGAATAGAAAACTAAGTTCATTTAAAAATCATTAAAATAGTTAGAAATAAGTAGAATGCATTAAAAATATATTTAAAATTTTGAAAAAACTATTGAAAATAATTAAAATAAGGATAATACACAAAAAAATATATTTAAAATTTTTTAAAACTTCTTGAATTTATAAATGTAAAATCGTTAGAAATAAAAAGAATTCATTAAAACCGTCAGTTTTTGGTTTAATCATGATATTTTAAATTATTATATGATTATTTAAGTAGTTTCACTTTCGTGGACTTCCTTTACGTTTGTTATCTCCTGATGTAGATGAATCGGTAATGGATGTACACCGTGGACCGACGATCGAAGGAGTTTATTGATGGCGTGCATTACTTTTTGAGTGTGGCCAATTCCCACAAGCCTAAGGGTTTTATTTGTTGTCCATGCAAGAAGTGCAAAAACCAGAATGAGTATTCTACATCAAGAACTCTTCATATCCACTTGTTGGAGTCGGAATTCATGCCTAGCTATAATTGTTGGACCTCGCACGGAGAGTCAGGGTTTGCAATAGAAGAAGATGAAGAAGAAGACGACAACATTCCGGACTGGGCTCAATACGATGGATTTGTAGAAAATACAACAGGCGAGGTGGACAGAGCTGTTGAAGAAAACGACGGTGAAGATGATCTTGGTCAGATGTGACGTAAAGAAGGACTGCGAAAGTGAAAAGGAGGTCCAAAAATTGGAGCGGATGTTAGTGGACCACAAAACATCCTTGTACCCAGGTTGCGAACAGGGACACAAAAAGTTGGGTACCACGCTGGAATTCTTGCAATGAAAGGCAAAAAATGGTGTGATTGACAAGGCATTTGGCGAGTTATTGAAACCCGAAACAACTGTAACACCCTGAAAATTTTGACTTTGAAATACGTAATTAAAAATTCGAAATAATCAAAAATATTTTTCAAAATATATTCATGCCGGGATTAATTTATTTCGATCTGTCGTTTTTCTTTTATGCGTGGGCTAATAGACAAATGTCTGAGAATATGTCGGTATTTGATTTTAAATATTATTTATTCAAGGAACTATGATTATTAGTTATCCTAATCTTTGCATATGCCAATTATTTTCGAAAAACCCTTCTCTATATATTAAAAACCCTCGAGCATATTACTTTATGAATAAAGCTATATATATATATATATATATATATATATATATATATATATATATATATATATATATATATATATATATATATATATATATATATATATGTAACACCGTTTTGATAAAACCCTATAGGGATAGCTTATTAAAACAAATGCTATTTTACTAAAGAAATATAGCTTGATTATTTTCTATGAACCTTGTAGAGTCTGCCTTCGGAAAACTAATTGCAAAATAATATCTATTGGTAAAGTATTTACTAAAAAACCTTAATCTCGAAATATAAATTCCTAATAGGCTACTTCCTAATATAAATTCCTCCTCAGACAAAGTCTAGTCCTCAGGCATAATTTTAGCTTGCTTGTTAATATTTATTGTTTAATTGTGTGTGTCTAGGATCGGTGCCAAAAGATCTCGATTAAATTCTTTTCCTAAAAGGTTGTCCTCTGTCCGACATCCTTTCCTTTCTTTATCCTATCCGTCTGTTTCTTTTAGCGCTTCGGTGCTAATTAATTAAAGTCCCGAAGTTCTTCTCTTCTACCGCAGTATTATCCCCCTCGCAAACTCTTATTCTACGGTTAAATTTAAACCGCTCTATCGAGTCGACCTCGATATTTCCCTCGAATATTTACAATCGATCGATGAATTTCCCTATTGCGTGTCGATATGACTATTCCCGATTTTATTTTTACCGCGGCGGTTAGATTTGAATGCCATACGTCATCCTAGAAATTCCTTTTTCGATACAGTCAGAGCGCTCGCAATAGAATCCTAAATTTAATTCTCAAGCGACTGAGCGACCGAATTAGTTCACCTGGATTCAAACTAAAAATCTGTAACACCCTGAGAAAATTCTTAAATAAAAATACACAGACCAAAAATCATTTCTGATTTATTTTTATAATGTTGCATCATGCCGACAATTTCTTTATTTGTTTTATGACAGTGCCAAACTTTTATTGAAAATTTCCAATTTTTCTACTCCTCTGATCTTTTGGTTTTTGTCCCAAGATTTTCACTCTGACCGAAATTAGTTTTGCTACAAAAAGTCTGCTTAAACTCCCTCTACCTTGTCCTTCTTGCTGCAAGCCTTTTTCCTAGAAAAGTCCATGTTGCCTCTCCAAGCCATTCATTCCTGTTGGGTTGGTAATAAAAAGATAAAGTCTAATACTCCTCCCCGGTACTGTTTTCGGCGACGACGTCGCCGCGCGCCGCGCCGCTACGACCAGGCCGCTGCGACATCGCCAGCTGCTGCCCTTCTTTCCCATCGCGCCAGCGACCTCGCCGTGCGCTTCCGCGCCTTTGCCTGATCTCACCAGCGAAGCAAGCGTGCATGTCGCTAGCTAGCTGTACATGAGTGCAATGCATATGCATGCATGCAGCAAGCTAGCAGAAGCTTGCATGCAGCTAGCTTAGCATTAGCCAAGCATGCAGCACGCATGCAGGCAACCGCCCAGGCCGCCGATACGTCGTCGTCGTCTACATCTTCCTCCCCTCGCCAGCAGCCAGAGCCACTACACCAGCCCGGCAAACCACGTTCGAGCCAACACCGTGCGAACTCGAAATAAAGCCGCTCCTCCTCGGGTCGGGTAGGTGGCGACGGCCGCTCAGCAACCATGTTCGACGGCGCCGTGTTTTGACGGCCGCCACGACCGCACTACCACTTCATCGCCGCCACGTGCCCCGACGAGGTGGACGACTTTTCCGTCGCCAATACATAGCCGTCACCGCTCCCACCTACACACACACGTTTTCTGGGATGAAATGAATGCGGGCAGCAGCAAACATCCCTTTCCCCAGACTCTATTTAAGCGCCGTCGCGGGTGAGCACGCAACCGGTCCCTCTCCATTCTCTCTTCTCCTCCTCCTCGTTTTACTTCCCCTCAGCCACTCCTTCCCGCGCACACGCTGCCATCTCTCCGCTTGCTCCACCGCGGCCGGCTCCGGCTAGGCCTCAGTTGAGCAAGAGGACGGATAGGCCGCCGCGCCGTCATCTGAACCCCGAGAACGACTAACTTATTGAACGGCTAACCTCTAACATCTAACATTCGACCCATTGACTCACTAACCCGCTGACACTCTAACTTACTGACTCACTGACCTCTAACTCGCTAACCCCTAACCCCTAACTTGCACTAACCCGCTAACATTTACTCCTTAACGCTGTGTGTTTGTTTGTTACCACCGATCGAACACGTGGTGTGCGAGGACGATCCGCGGGTCGATCGTCCCCAGGCTATACATCGATGACCATAGTTTTGTGCGAGGACTGCCGCTCAGTGTGCCGCTACCCGGCTGCCACAAGGTGAGCTCCTCTCCTGCTCTCCCTCTTGCTTTTGTTTCCTTACCGCATTTCTCGTCTACCGTTGTTGCCGCGGCGCGGTGACGTCGTGAGGCGCAACACCATACCCGTTCCTTGCGCAGCCGCCCTCCGCAGCGATCGCCGCTTCGCCACCGGCCATGCATGCGCCATGCAGCTAGCTGGCTGTACGTGTGCATGCATGCAAGCAGTTGGCTGTATGTGTGCATGCATGCATGCAGCTAGCTCACATGCATGCAGCTAGCTAGCCGTGTGTATGCATATGCATGCATGCTTGTAGCTTGCCCAAGCCCTCCACCTCAACATGCGCACATCCTAGGGAAACCACAAACACCTGAGGATTTCATTTTCGCAGCCAAGCACTAGCTCGAGCACACACAGGCACACGGCAGGAGAGAGAGAGAACGAGAGAAGGAAGCACAAGGAAGAAGAAGGAGGAAAGAGAGGCTGACTCACGGGTCCCACACCCATTTAAAAATAGAACCTGCACGTGAGGAGTTAAGGGTGGTCCCACCCGTCAGACCTTTTTCCTTTTCTTTGATTTAAAACTTTTCCAATCTTTCGAATTCCGTATCTCCCTCGTTTTAAGTCGGATTTGAATGAAACTTTCGTCAAAATCTTTCTAAAATCAAGGTCTACGCAATGGCACTGGTTTGGTTATTTTTTGATTTTTCTGGAATTTTTGGCTTTTTTTTATTAGCAAGTAGTTGGTGACTTTATTATTCAACCGGACAGGGTACATCTACGAGGAGAAAACTGAGCTAATTGAGAACGAACCCCCAATTGAGCAAGGCAAGTCACTACGCCCCCTTCCTCGAACATGTTGATCCTATTTTTATAAATGTGGTGATTACAAATAAACTTGCATACTAATTATAAAATGTGTACCTACATTTGCTTAAGCCTTATCTTTGATATTGTTTATCCTTATGTATTTACACACCTTTGTTACCTGAGTATATTACTTTACACGTGATTATTTATTCACTGCTTAGCCCTGCTTACATCAACGTTATACACTCCATATGTGTGATATGTGGATGTGGTTATACCGATCACTCGATGGGAGTAATTGTTAGAGATCGGGTGGAGACATAGGCGCCACCCACAGCATGAAAACCTTTGTGAAAACCCAAAAACTTAACTAAACAAAAGTGATTTCGACTGGGGCGGCACGGATAGAATATGGGTGGTTCTGGGAACGATAAGCTGCTGACCCTGGTCAGTTAAGGACCGAGTCAAGAAGCTAAGCAGGAAACAAACCGAGTACGACCACACTTCTTGAGTGGGGTTAGACCCCGTGGACTAGGTTATTCTCGTGGGGTGGCACCCCAGACATGGTAGGTTCTAGATATCGGTATTGAAATGTGGAAGTGTGTGGTTTAATGACGTCAAAGCTTTATATATGTATAATGTAACCTTCAATCTCGGGAGTGCTAGGACTCCCCTTACAACCGGCTCGAGGTAGGAATGTGGCGCCGGGGGTGCAATGGGGATTCATAGTCCTTGGAGCGGGTGCCGCCATGCGAGGGTAGCTGAAAAACCGGGCCGTGACAAGTCTCATGTGTTGGGTGCATCACGGAGTGTGGGATTAAAAGCGTACATCCACTGCAGTGTGAGTAAATTAAACTATTCGAAAAGCTGTGCTCGCGGTTAATGAGCACCGGGACTTGTATTACTCTTGACTAGACTCACATGTTTTTAAATTGTTTAGAAGAGGTTGGGATAAATAAAACATGTGTAACCTTGCCCCATGTGCGGGAAGGTTGAATTGCGATGAAGGAACTCCTAATTAATGACAACCTTTACATAGCAACATTTTTTTATGGTTAAAACTGCTAGGTCATAGGCTTGTGAAATAACTCGCGAAAACTGGCTTTACGCAAATAAACCGAAACCTGTCGTGGATCCCTATACGCATTTACTGCATTTCTATAGTGGTGACTTGCTGAGTACGGTTGGTACTCACTCTTGCTTATTTAAATCTTTTAGAAAAAGTGTTGGTGTCGATCTGTACATATGCTATGCTGGCAAGGAGTTACCGAGGACGGCGGAATAGGGACCTAGGTTCACCAGTCGATGCGTGTGGGATAAAATAGACCGCCGCTGCTTCGCTTCCGCTACCTCATTTATTTGTGTTGGTATTTTGTGTTGTTGTCGACCATGCTTGGTCTATTCGGATCCCATTTGGGCTACCCTTGCATTATTAATAGATTGTAAGACCTGTATGACGATGTCAGCTTGTGATATATAACTGTGTCATGTGTGTACCATCTACTAATCCAGGGAATGGTATTATAATACACATGGGGTTTCCGGTATACAATACCGGGGGCTCACAACAACATACGAAGCTAAGAAGGTAGTCTGCCCTCTAGGACTAGAAGTCCAGAAGATACACGCATGTCCGAATGATTGTATCCTCTATCGTGGTGAGGAGTATGAGAACCTAGAAGCATTCCTGGTTTGTAAGGCACTACGATACAAGATTAGACAAGATGACTCAGGTGATGTTCACGAACAGCCTTCGAAGAAGAGAGTTCCTGCTAAGGTGATGTGGTATTTTCCTATAATACCATGGCTGAGGCATTTGTTCAGGAACAAAGCACAAGCTAGAATGATGCGCTGGCACGCAGAAGAACGTAAACAAGACAAGATGCTGAGACACCCCGCCGATGGGTCGCAGTGGCGAAACATCGACAGAACATAAGGTTCGGTTTAAGTACGGATGGCATGAATCCATTTGGAGAGATGAGCAGCGGTCATAGCACTTGGCCTGAGACCATGTGTATCTACAACCTTCCCCCTTGGTTATGCATGAAGCGGAAGTATATCATGATGCCGATTATTATTCAAGGCCCAAAGGAACTTGGTAACGGCATTGATGTGTACTTAAGACCATTGGTTGAAGATATGAAACTGCTGTGGAGGACAGAAGGTGTCCCTGTGTGGGATGAGGACAAACAGGAGCAATTTAACCTACGAGCGTTCTTGTTCGTATCCATTAACGATTAGCTTGCACTTAGCAACCTATCTAGACAATCAAACAAGGGGTATAAGGCTTGCACGCACTGTATGGATGATACTGGCAGTACGTATTTGAAGCATTGTAGGATGGTTGTGTACATAGGCCATCATCGATTTTTTGTTGCAAGCCACCCTGTACGAAGGAAAGGCGAACATTTTGAAGAGAAGGCAGACCACCGTACTAAGCCTAAACATCGTAACGGAAAAACCGTGTTTGCTATGGTGAAAGATCTGAAAGTAGTATTTGGAAAAGGACCTGACAGCCAACCTATAGCAAGTGAAGATGGTCACGCGGTGATGTGGAAGAAGCAGTCTAGTTTTTGGGAGTTATCCTATTGGGAAGTCTTAGACGTCCACCACACAATCGACGTGATGCACCTAACTAAGAATCTGTGCGTTAACCTGCTAGGCTTCCTTGGTATATATGGAAAGTCGAAAGATACACTTAAAGCACGTAATGATCTGAAGCATATGAAACAATGCGACGGCTTCATCCGGAATCGAAGGAGAAAGGAAGCCATTATTTGAGTCTAGCCAGCTACACATTGAGCAAGGTAGAGAAGGAAAGTATGTTTGAATGCTTGGATAGTATCAAGGTACCGTTTGGATACTTCTTGAATATAAAAGGAATAATAAGCATGAAAGAGAAGAAGTTTACAAACCTAAAATCTCATGACTACCATGTGTTGATGACACAGCTGCTTCCTGTTATAATTCGGGGTATCCTTCCTGATAATGTCCAGTAACAATAACAAAGCTATTTGCTTTCCTGAATGCAATTTCGTAGAAGATCATCGATCCAGACAGATTAACAGCTCTACAAAATGACGTGGTGTAATGTCTTGTCAGCTTTGAGATGATCTTTCCACTATCCTTCTTCAATATAATGACACATCTTCTATGTCACCTTGTCAAAGAGATCGGTTCTCGGTCCTGTGTACCTACACAAAATGTTCCCTTTCGAGAGATACATGGGCATTCTAAAGAAGTACGTTCGTAACTGTTCGCGTCCAGAAGCAAACATCGCCAAGGGGTATGAAACAGAGGAGGTCATTGAGTTCTGCGAAGAATTTATTGAAGACCTTCATCCAATCGGGGTCCCCGAGTCAAGCCACGAGGGAAGACTACGGGGAAAGGGGAGTCTTGGAAGGAAAGAAATAATGACTATAGAGAACGATTTATTCTGTAAAGCACATTTCATGGTTTTGCAACAATCTTCGTTGGTGGCTCCTTACATTGAGGAGCACTTAGCGGTTGTTCTCTCCAAAAACATCGGTAAGTCCGATGCCTGGATTACACGTCATCACATTGATACTTTCCCTGCATGGTTGCGACAACATCTCATGGGTAATGAGATGATTGACCAACAACTAGCCTTCTTGGCGAGGGGACCATCTTGGTCAATGTCGACATTCCAAGGATATGAGATCAACGAGTATACATTTTACACAAGAGCCCAAGACAAAAAGAGCACGAATCAGAACAATGTTGTTCGTATCGATGCCATGAGATATGATGAGACAACTAGCACGTATTATGGTGCCATCGACGAGATATGGGAACTCGATTATGGACCTCTGAAGGTCCCTCTGTTTCGGTGCCAATGGGTTAGGCTGACTGGTGGAGGCGTAACGGTTGATGACTATGGGATGACAATAGTTGACCTTACCAAGGTTAGATACTCAGATGAACCATTCATGCTAGCTAATGATGTAATGCAAGTTTTCTACGTGAAGGACATGTCTATCAAACCAAAGAAGGGAGAAGGGCCCGACGAGCCAAAGCGCCACATGGTTTTCCTAGGAAAAAGAAAAATCATCGGAGTCGAGGATAAGACTGACGAAGATTACGATCAGTTTGACGGGCAACCTCCATTCAAGGTGACAATTGACCCAAGCATCCTCCTATCAAACGAGGACACCTCTTACTCATGCAACGATCATAGCGAAGGAACATTCGTTAGAAGAAAGTGCGTGAGGTCAACCATCACATTATAAATTATTTTTAATGTATTGAAGATCCCTCTATTTCTATTATGATCAACTGAAGCATATTACGTATTCCCAAGCCGAGGATTGATCATTATATTCCATTGATTCATTGATTGACAAGGCGGTGGCGCGTGAACGATACTAGCGCTTGGGGTGATAAAAACACTTTCAGATATGCATAAGACGATGTTGTAATAATAAGTAAACCAACCTGTCTGTGTGTTAAACGCATGCGTCCACTAATGATACACCTAACTAAGAACTTTTGCGTCAACCTGCTGTATGGACCTATCACTTGTAAATTATTTTTACAACGTGAGAAAGTACGTGAGGTCAACCATCACATTGTAAATTATTTTTTATGTATTGAAGGTCTCTCTGTTTCAATTGATTTATATTTGACCTAAGTTGGTGTATGGACGATGTAAATTATTTTTAATATATTGAAGGTCCATCTGTTTCAATTAATTTTTAATATATTCTCCTTATTTTTATGATTTTATTTTATTTTTAATGCACTTAATCGGGCATGGGTTAATTATATATGATTTTTAAAATTTTATAATAATTTTTAACATATTTTAAATGTTTTATCATTATTTTTATGTCTTTATTTTATTTTTAATGTACTTAATCAGTCATGGGTTAATTATATACGAGTTTTGAAATTTTATACCTAATTTTAGCATATTTTAAATGTTTTTTTTATTATTTTTATGAGTTTATTTTATTTTTAATGCACTTAATCGGGCATGGGCTAATTATATATGTTTGTAAAATTTTATTACAATTTTTAATATATTTTAAATATTCTATCATTATTTTTATGACTTTATTTATTTTTTAATGCATTTAATCGGTCATGGGTTAATTATATATGATTTTTGAAATTTTATACCAAATTTTAACATATTTTAATTTTTTTTATTATTTTATGACTTTATTTTATTTTTAATGCACTTAATTGGGCATGGGCTAATTATATATGATTTTTAAAATTTTATAACAGTTTTAAACTATTTCAAATGTTTTCTCATTATTTTCAAATGGGCTAATTATATTTTTCATGCACTTTTTAATGTAGTTTATTGGGCTAAAGTTAATTAGTCATGCCCGAATTGTTAGTCCCGGTTGCATACCCGCGACTAAAAGGGGTTGCAAACCGGGACTAACGATGTGTTACCCAACAGTGAGATGCAAAGCATACAGTTCATGTAGTCTAACTTATAGTGTCTAGATGTTCATATGCTCTGAAACTGCGGACTGCAGCAATAATGGCAATTGGCAACATTAATGGGAATTATCACATATTCATTTTCTTGTAATAATGTGGCACATAGCATTTCTATGTCAAGTTTATATTTGTAAGCTCATAATAACTTCCTACTATTCCTTTCAAGCTTCGATAGGCCACACATGACAGCACAGAAAATGAAATGAATGCAAGATGCAAAGAACTTTGTACAAAAGACAACTAGTATTTGGATAAATTAGTTACACATAAGTCTAACTGAAGCTATTACAAAATGTGAAACAAAGTAAATTTGCATTCACAGGTGCGAGCCAAGCCTGATGCAGACAACCAAACAGACCCTTAGTACCTGCGTGGGAGTTCTTGTAGGTACCTGTAAAATTGATATGGTTCAGGAGATGCATTTCTTCACATAGCAAAAAAAACTCTGAGCATCACAGATTCACAAAGCAAATCCAAATCTGCATTATATGGTTGCGGCAGAAGAAGTTCCGGATCCTTTTGACAACGCTGCTGCACAAGGCAGTTCATACTAATCACATACATAAAAGTTTGTAAGGATTATAGCATTAAGTTTTTTTTCTTATGATAGAAAGAGCAGTTAATCAACCTCACTGTCTAATAAGGTATCTAGTAATCAAAATTTCTAAAAACCCATGTGGCTTACGCTATGTAGTGCACTCCAAAGACAAACCAAACTATACACTATATGATTGTAACAAATCGCTAATAAATATTTCTGAAAACTGATCTCGATCTTTTTCAGGTGGTCTTTCAATTTAAATTAGTGCTCCAACGGTCGAATCTGTACATCACATAGGCAAATAAATTCCCAGCCGGTTTAATTTTCCACAATTAAGTAGCATTCATCATGGTGAGAATCAGGCAATGAAAAAGAAAACAGCCACATACTTGAGTAGAATCAGATGTCTCGGCTGCTAACAAGTTCTGTTGCCTTCTCTGCTCAACCGGACGCTTAAGCCGGCTGCCTGCATCTATATATACGATTGGCTGCCGTTAGCATCAAGCGTCCGCTGCGTGCGCCGAGTCCATCCTATCGACGCTCCCGCCTCCACCGCAACCAACTGGCGTCGCCCCCACCCTGTTCCCCTTTCGATTGCCCACTCAGGCTTGACGTCGGCATTCCACGCCCAGGCGCCCAGCCCATAGTAGCCAAGCACATCGCCACTCGTCGCTCACTTGTGCGGCATGCCTCTGGAAGTCGCTCGGCTGCGATTCACTCATTCACATTCACACAAGCACTCAGCTGATTACTCCATTGATCCCTCCAGAGTCCAGCCCACCTCCCAGTACATGAGAAATCGAAAACCCTAAGTAACAAACTCCATCCAGGGTGGAGGAGAGAAAGGAAAGGAGACGAAGGCTGCGGAGCTGCTAGGAGCCATTCCTTACCGGTAGAGCCACGAGATGTGCCGTGTAGGGTTTTGACTATGATGGCGCCGCCGCCACTGATCTTCCTCAAAACCACCCATCAGCCATTGATGTGCAGTGGCCGATTGCAGCGCGTCAGGGGCTCATGGTTGATGCCCCCATAGCCAACAGGTGAAGACGTCCACATCGGTCATCATCGTCCCTGTAGTTGTCGCTGCTGTGAGCTGCTGAGAGCCCGAGCCCCGCCGTCCGTCTCTCCCCTCGCTGATTGATGCCAATGTGGCTAGCCTGCGCCCCCTGTAGTCGCAAGATGAGGTAGCGGCGTCACCGGGAAGGCCAGAGGAGGAAGCGGCAAAAGGGACACGGAGAGGCGCGAGGAGCAGGCGGTGACTCCTCTTGGGGTTGCGTAGGGGGGTAGACATTCTCCGTCTCTCTTCAACTTCCTTCTCCTTTAAGCCTTCAACGAGGGGAGACGGAGGCGTTCGAAGGCGGCGGCGCGACGGCGGAGGTGAAGGCGGTGGCACGAGGCGACAGGGATGACGAATGGCGACAACGCTCGACGGCAGTGGCGGCACGAGGCTGAGGCGGAGGCGGCACTCGATGGCGGCTGCGGGAGAGGAAGAGGGAGAGAGTGGGACGAGAGGGAGAAGGGGGCAAGCGCGACGGAGGCTAGGGTTTGGGGGTGAGTGGGTTAGTGGACGTTATTTTGCAAAAAAGCCCCTTGGCTTCTACTTTGTATAGTGTGGCCCTAATTTACGAATTTTCTCTCCTTCACATGGAATATCCGACTTTTCAAACGACCTCTACATAAAATATCAGCTCAGAGAAACTGTTTATGAGGAGTCTAGATTGAATTACACACAAACTGGAGGACTTTTTTGCAAAATTTCTAGCGCGCACTATTTCTATCCGACGTGGCATCACCCAGTGGCCAGCGCTCGCCCCTCATGCGACGCATTTATATTCTCTAATGCGCAAACTAAAGTAGGGTTTTATTAAAAAAAAGTACTTCGAACGAATCCGAAAGTAACTATCCAGCGAATCTTGGAGCTCATCGGATTACTGGAAATTTGAATGAAAACAAATGGTTTTTACACGAGTGATGACGGATACGAAGACAGTCCCATCCCTATTTGGCATAGTTTTCATAGTTAAATTTTTTCAATGTAGCACTAACGCCAAGATTCATGTTTTACCATATTTTTTGGAATTTTAACTTGTTGGTTTTATAATGATTTTTTTATATAAGGGAAATCGATATTTAGTGAGGCAAATTTTGCCATAAGACACCGTGCCTTTGCGGTTTCAGCAATAGAACACCTCACAAAATGACTTTTGGGGGGAGACACTCTCAAAGTTAGATATTTGCTGATGGACACTGTACCCATTAAAATATTAATTTTTGGTTGATTAGGAGAGAGAAACAATATGAAATGTCAGCAATACCCTTGGGCCGACATAAATCATGGAGATATCCATGGTGTACAGCTCTCCATATGACTGTTATTCGTATGTACCCGATGAAGATGTGGTGACACTATGCCAGAACCATTCACCTCTGACGGCTCACTATTGACGAGCCGAAGTACTCATCATGGATGGCCTCACCTTTGACGGGTCCATCGGGAGTCCGTAACAGGTGAGGCCACCGGCGGCGACCCATCACAGGTATTATGTCACTTGTGACAGGCCAAAACTGGTACTCGTCAGAGGGACACCTCTATCGGATGCTAGTTCCGACCCGTCAAAGGTGACCTAATATCTGTGACGAGCCACGCAGTTACGTCCCGTCAGAGAATAGATTTACTCATCTCTAATGGGCTCTAGCCCTAACCCATCAGAGGTGAGTTGCGGCCTATAAATACCTTCAACTGCCAATTGTTTTCCATCCCAACCTAGTGCACTGTTCACATTTCGGGTGGGAGAGCAAGGGGGGAATTTTTGCTGAAAATTCAAGGTAAAAAAATGTGATAATTAATATTTTATAACGTATATTATGTATTATGTCTTATACTTGTTATCTTATTGATTGCAGATGGACCGAAGTTGGATGTACGATATTCATCGTTCGAACCCAGAGTATAGGGAGGAGGTCGCTGAATTCGTAAATTTTGTGGATAATGACAAGAAAACTAGGATGAGCAAATATATGTTGTGTCCATGTGCGGACTGTAAAAATGAGAGGATGTTCAATGAGAGTTCATGGGTGCCCTCATATCGGATCTGTAGAGGATTCATGGACCACTACAGTTGTTGGAGCAAGCATAGAGAGCAAGAGAAACCAGCAATTTCGTCCCTTCTGTTGACGGTCGTTAAGTGCAAACATAAACCGTCAACTCCAGCATGGTTAATAAAAGATAGTATCAAAACTTAGTGGTAGGAGTTTTATACTAACCATTTCCACTAGTTTTGGTACACCTATGTATGTAGGTAAATTAAGGAGAAAATACACCCGCCATACGACGAAAATGAACCTTCAGCCAATCACGTGCGAGTACAAGGATTGCAGGGCCCACAAGTCAGTTGAAACCGACTTAAAGTGAGGCCAAACCATCCTAACCGCCAAAAGGGCCCACCTGTCAGTCTCCTGGCCAAGGGAGAAGCCAGGAGGTGGGGCCTAGGGATCAACCAAACCTGGGGTTTGGCCGAATCGCCATCGGCCTCTCTCATCCTGGCCTTCCACGTGAAGGGTGCTGATGGCTTCCCAATGATGGTTATAAGGACAAGGCTTCACACACTTCAAAGGCACCAACACCAAGAGTAGAGTACAACTCACTCATATTTTATACTTTACTATGGTAGTTTGACTAGAGAGTGAGGGGAAGCTCCGAAAGGAATGCCTTGAAATATCAGAGTTTTCTCCGAGAATTTTATGAAGGAAAGTTGGGTTGTCGGCGTTCTTCCAATGGAGTTCCGGAGAGAAGCTGAGGTTGTCGGACTTCTTCTCTCGCTTGTACCTCGGCGGATGCTTCCTTTTATAAAGTAAGTATTCGAGTTTCCTTATGTCATTTAATTAATTTCTTTAAGTGAGATATATCCTCATTGGTGCGGGTTCGTCACTTAGTGCGCAGCTTAGTACTCTAGTACTGGGACTCTGGATAAAAAAGGAAGTCCTGCGCAAGGCTAGAGTAGTAATTAATAACTTAGACGTGCTGTCTAGGTTAGAAATTACCTTCATTTGTTGTGTGCTCCACGAAAAGTGAGGTAGGTGGCTGGTGGTGACAGCCCTGTCCGTCCATTGTATTCCTCCACTTTCGGGTACATCATAGAGCTCAAGGCCGGAATCAGCCTAGTAGACCCTGGGGGAGGGTCGATGCCTGAAGCATGTGATAGAGTTTTACCTTTAACTTAACTTAATTTATTAAAATACATAGAAATTCTCTCTAGCCAACTATAGGTTGTTGTGTCCTTGGGTTGATTCTAGTTAGTAGATATACACACACGTTCCTCGTGTTCGATACCCTTTGGTCACCCTAAGGGGAAATGCTCTAAGGTATCCATGCGCTTGCGAATTTATCTGTGAACGTAAGAAATACCAACAAGCATTTCTGGCACCGTTGCTGGGGAACGGTTGTTGTATTATCTACGAGCTTGGTTCACCCTCATATCTTTTCTTTTCTTTCCTTCTATTCCTTCCTTTCTCTTCTTACCTACTATGGAGCAGTCTTCTATTCAAAACCTCTTTGCTCCAAAGGCTGAGTTCTTTGAACCAACACCATCTTCAAAATCTATCCGGTCATTTGGCTATGAACTCAGTCCTGGCTTTATAGCCATGGTTTGGGGACTGACCTTCTCGGGTAGCGAAAGCGAAAATCCCTATATTCATCTGCGTGAATTTGAGCAATTGTGCTCATGCTTGTCAATTGCTGGCATGGCACAAGATACCTTGCGGTGGAAGTTGTTTCCCTTTTCTCTTACGGAAGAGGAGAAACGATGGTACACCCTTACGGTGAGCAAACTGTATGGTGAATGGGAGGAATTGAAAAGCAGGTTCTGCCTTGCTTTCTTCCTGTTAACCCTTGTAGCTTCTCTCCGTAAGGAGGTTCTCAATTTTCAGCAGTATGAGAAGGAGTCTATTGGTGCAGCCTGGGCGCGATTTTCCTTGTTAACTCAAGCTGGCCCAAACTTGTATTTACCCAACCACGTGTTGTTACAACACTTTCGTCTGGATTTAGAGAAGGAGTCTTCCATATATCTCAATGCTTTCGCCGGAGGTTCGTTCGCACACAAGACGACGATGGAAGGTAGAGAACTCTTGGGTCGTATCCTAGAGAATGCCTCTTTCGCTCGTCGCAAAACCGTCCAGGAAATCGAGTACACATATGAGGAATCACCGGTCATTGAATTGGAGCCTTCTACCTCCACATCCCTTGATTCAACTATTGAATCCTCATCCGAACCACGGGAAACGAAGGAAGAAGAAATTCAGCCTTCGAAATTTCCATTCCAGTTTAAGGGTGATCTTTTTGAAGATTATGGAAACACCTCAAACTATTGTGCACAAAAGAGACCACCGGTCCCGCATAGTTTGAATGAGCCTCTCAAGGAAAATTTCCTCAAAGAGAAGGTTCATGAACCAACTACTATCATGAGCGAAGAGTAGTTAAGGGACACGAATCTTTCGTCTGAAGCAATTCAGATTAGCTCCCCGTCCTTAACCATTCCTTGTCTCGTGAGAGAGGCCATGGTGAAAACTCTTTATAATCCCACTGTCAGAGCCAACGTTATGTCTGCATCTGTTGATGCGAAAACACGGTTAGAAGCATGATAGCCGATCGGCCGATAGGCCGATGACGTATCGCATGAACCTAGCCGATGCGATTTGACCGAATCGGTTATAAGGTGTGAGAATAATAACATTAAACAAGACCTAATTATGTTCCATTGGCTGTAAATACATAATCTATAAGCAAAGATTAGATCATAGCCGATGAAGCTATAATTAGATCAAAATAGATACCGTATCGGCCAATAATCCAATACAGCCTTATACAAGAATATCAATATAGGCAAATATATCGAGACAAGCTTGATATATTTAGCTGAAGTGATATCCTTGTATAAGGAAAAGATATAACATGAAAAGCATGATTAAAAGAATCTAAGCAAAACTAAGCAGTTATATAAGGTAAGATCGACCGAAACACTGATGCTACCCTTATTGCAAACAAGAGACATGCTAGAGAACATGAGTCTAGTTAGGACTAGGGCTGATGCAGTAGAAAGTGTAAAAAGATACATGATACCTAGACAATCAAGTCTTTGAATGTTTTTCAGGGTGGTGGATACCTTATGCTAATCTAGGCCAATAAGTTGATTTGGCCAATACCGACAAAACCCTGAACAAGGCCTGGCCAATATAGCTAAATCGAATCATCGACTTAGATTAGCTAAGTTATGTGGTAACTTAACAAGCCATACCTCTAGCTGAAGATCGAAGTCGATGCCTCAACTCGAAGCAAGAACTCGTCGAAAAGTAACAAGAAAAAGGGTGGCGATGCATCGAAGGTGTTTATTGAACTGTTGTTGTTTTTTACAATACCTTGGGCTTATATTTATACCCGTACATACTACCCTTGTCCTTGTCGGACACTATTTATAACTTGCCTAAACAAACAAGTCCTAGGTGGACTCTTACCACAATATTACAAAAAGAAAACTAACTCTTATTCCTAATTAATAGATACAATTGCCTTATCTGGACTCAATTCCTAGCCAGCAACATCTTTAAGCCTTACCCGAAACCAATATGAATCTAGACTACCCGTATCGGCTCAACCGAGTTCGATTAAGGTTACCCGTATCGGCTGCCCAAGTCCGATTCCATATCGGCCGATACGGCTCCAGCTGATGCGCTGTTTTTTCTTGAAAACCGCCTTATCCCTTCAAATTCGCTTTGGATCCAATCTTGATTGCTGTCATATCTTACCAAAATTTTTGTTAACACATGCCCCTCAATTCCGGAGTATAAATTGATATGCTGCGGAATTATCTCTTAGATCCACAAAATGCTAGGGTTTCTATATTATGACCGTTACTAGCCTTGTGCAGTAAATACCAACGGTTTTGGCCTCAGACTTCACACCGTTACCCTTTCTCCACACCAACTAACGCCTGAAAACCTCGCAAGTCTTCCTCGTCTTCTCCGGCAACCTCACCGACAACGTGAGCTCCCAACGGTGACCTTCATCGACCCCTCAGCGATCGTTTTCTTCAAGCTCAATGGCCACCATCACCTACGTCCCTCTGGTAAGCTCCTTAAACTTCTCAAGCTCTATCACCTTCTTTTGTTCATCTTCTCTGTTTTAGGTCGAATTATGCTCTTAGATCTCCTTTCTTGGCAAATCTTTGATTTCTCCGTCTTTTTCCTTAATTGTAGCACTTAAGAGACCAAATTGCAATCCTAGTTTTGAAAAAACCAACCCATTATTTTCTTGGTCCGATGGGTGATGTAGACCCCTGCTATCTCATCAATGCCGAGACTGATAGAATTCCCTACAAGCAAACCAAGCCCAATTTGACCGATTGGCAAACTGTATTTAGATCTTGGCCTTCTAGCTTGGACGGATGGAGAACATGGTACAAGAGAATATCGGCTGCCAAGCAAACCATGTGGGAGGAAGTAGGAATAGCACAGTGCCTAACTCTGTCCTTAGCCGATATGAAGAAAGATGAACCAATGTTGTCATTGGCTGCTTATTTTTGGTCCGATACCCTTAATGCCTTTCTATTTGGCCAAGGACCAATGACTCCCACCTTGCTGGATATGAAAATGCTTACTGGCTTGGACATCACTTCAACAACTAACCCCTTCTCCCTGAAGATCAAATGTGAACACAAGTTATCAACCAAAAATATGGGTGGCTGGTCAAGTTATATCTCCAAGCACATCGGCACAAGCCCAGTAACAGATAGGGAACACATAGATTTCCTTAACCTCTGGTTGGAAAGGTTTATTTTCTATGGTTCAACTTGTGGCCCAACAGCAAATATGCAGCACCTGGCCCAAGCATTGGTACCAAAGAAGTCCATCCACCTGGGAAAATTCCTGCTTGGAGCTGTGTATCAAACCTTAAGCCAATCAAAAGCCAAGCTTCTCTTAGGGAACCCTATTGGCTATGAAGGTCCTTGGTGGTTTTTGTAGCTCTAGTTGAACCTATATACAATTAATGTTGCTGAAAGGAATCCCTTGTACTTGTCAAGCCTCCCATCAGACCACTCAGACGACGAAGAATCCAGCACTAACCGATGTATGTCCTTTGGTGAGACAGTATCAACTTACCCTAGATTAGGGCCATCGGTTGAGAACTTTCAAGAGTGATTTGACCAATTCTACAATGGTTTCCCCAAGGCTGCCAGGGCTTGGTTCCCTTATAACAGTTTTACAGATTGTGACCTCCCAGCCGATTTGAGGCTAAATGACTTAAATGATGCAGCCGATCCCAGCTCAAGGGAAAATTTTGTCTCGACTATCTCTCCATGCATCCACCCAATAGGGATGTCCCAAGGTCGCAATGTACAAGTGTCCTATGAGTTCTATCACCCAACATCGGCTACAAGACAAATTGGATTGGGGCAACTCCCTATCAGCTTCTACTAACGCGGAGGGTGGCTCGAAAACTGATGTTGGCGAGGAGGGGAGGTCCGTGGGGATCCCGGCCACCCGTCGGAGGCGACATGGCTGCCGCGACAGCGTGACGTGGCATCCGGGTTTGGGTGTGGCGGTTGTGAGGTTCGGGTTCGGAGCTCGCCGGTAAAGCGACGGTCGGACGGCGAAACCGAGGCTGACGGTGAGGTCACAAGGGTTTAGGGTCTCGCCGAAGCTCGCACAAAGGCGGCTGAGGGCTGAGAAGAGAGGTGGAGGTGGGGGCTCAAAGCGGCCAATGGAGCGACGGCCAGAGCTTGCCCTTCGACAAAATTCGCCGGTGCCGAGGTGCAATCGGCTGATTCGTGGCTCCGGGGAGTATCACCGCCACAAGAGGGATCGATTCCCCCACTTGGCGTGGCCCAAAGTGGCTGCTATGGACTCGGCCAACGGCGGCCGCCACACGCATGGCACTGGCGACAGGGCTTAAACATTGGGGCATGGATTGGGGACGGCTATAGGGATGAAAGGGGAACCTACCGGCGAGAGAACGACACCCAAAATCGGTCACAAGCGGTGGTGCAATTCACGTGGCCTAGCATGGGGCCGAACAGAGGAGACCATGCCTGGGCATGGGTGCGCATGGGTGGGAGCACGAGCATGGCGGTACGCCGATTTCAGCTTCACCAACGGCATTGCGGGCTGCAACAACCAGGAAAGACGGTGAGGGAGGGAGAGGAACCGAGCGACGGCTCGGTTTTTTCATCGTGCAGCAGCCGGGGAGCAGCACACCGAGGGACGACGGCGGCAAAACAACGATCGTAGAGGAACAGGTTGGGGACGGTTGAGCTCGTTGTTCGTCCACACTCCCGGTGGCAGAACAAAGACGAGGTTCACTTGCAGTTCATCCACAGGCACCGATTCTTGCTTTGGCTCTCATTTGGCTTGGCGACGAGCACACGCCAAGTGTTCGACGCAGGTCGACAGTGCACGGGAGGTGTTCGATGCGGCGGCCAAAAGGGATAGAGGGGGAGAAGGAAGGATAGAGGGCCCTTTTATAGGAAAGACGCTCATCCTCGTTGGCTTGGACGAGAAGCCAATGGCATGAGCAGTCGTCCACCATCGTGGCCTCATCCTTTCCCCTATGGCTTGGGGTGGCCGGGGTGAGCGCGGGGCTCCGGGCGGCTGGGCGCACGGATGCCGGGTGGTGGACGGGGTGCAGCGGCGGCAATGATGTGGAAGCGAAAGAAAAGCGGTGCCACGAGAGTGAGATGGCGGGCTGTGATTCCTTGGGTGGTGCTGGTCGGTTGCTGTGCGGGAGGACGGCTGACGTGGGCATCGGTGATCCACTTGACGCGCAAAAACCGGGTGAGGACGGTCGATGTGGTGTCCTCGCTTCTTCGTCTTGCGGGTACAATGCACGGAAGAGGGTGACACAGCGCGTGGGAGACGGTGCACGAGAGACGGTGCGCGAGACGTTGGCATCCGTGCCGCGTCCGTTCCATCACGTCGCTTCATCGAGTGGACCTGACCGCGCGGCGTGTCGCATGGTGGACCAGTGCGAAGCGCGCTAGCGGACATAACGACGGCTCAGCGGTTTGGCTTGGAGGCTTGGGTTTAGGCGTGTCTCAATGATTACCCATGGCGACGATGCGCGGCGGGTGGGATGGAGCTCACCAGCGACTGGCATGGTGGCGGGGTTGCTCGTATTCTGGAAGCGACGGCGACGGCAAGCGAAAGGAAGCGACCGAGCGTGGTTGAGGAGGAAAGGGGATCGAGCCGGGGTGGTGTCCATCTCGGCTCGGCCATGTGGGCTGTCGAGTTGGGCTGGCCTGGTGGACTAGACCAAGATAGCAAGGAAAGGAAAGGAGAAGGGGAAAACTAAGGGAGCCAAAATAGACTTTTTCATGAAAGAAGAAGAATTAGGGTTTGGGTTCGAATGGGTTGGGCTAGGCCCAGCAGGGAGGGAAATTAGACTTTTAAGAAAAGGCTTTCTAAATTAATTTCTTAAAGAATTTAGCTACACAAAAAGGTTTCTAGAAAATAAATTATTAGTTTATTATATTTAGAAACTAATCCATTGAAGGGTTCTTTAATAAATATTAAATTGAAACCACAATTGAATTTAGAAATTGAATTAAAATTCCCATTTTTCATTATTTTGGCACTAGCAAAGCACGAAAAAGGAAAAGAAAATCCAATAAATAGCAGCATAAGGAAATTTTGAAAAAGATATTTGATTATTCCAAATTTTGTTTTCGTATTTTAAATCTGAAATTTTCGGGGTGTTACAACAGACAACCTTTTTGGCTTGGTATGTTATTTCTGGTAGTAAATGACCCGCTCGAAGGAGGTCTCCGATCAGCTGTAGAAGCTTTGTGAAGCTCTTGTCACTCCAACCGTTGGTTGATTTCATTTGCAACAATGAGAGGACGATGTGTAACTTGGTGTGCTCCTCGTTGCATCCTGGATAAAGCGGGGTTTTTGAGTCCCCCACTATGGCGTTGAACTTCTCGTATTGCCTATCATCGTTGTAGGCGGTCTTCCCATCGCACCGTTAACGCCAAAATTTGGTAAGATTCTTTATTGGATTCGGTTAAGGAAAGAACACAATCAGCCGATGGAAAGCTTATCCAGAAGAGACCGAGTTCAAGAAGGAACCATGAACACCACGGCATGGCAGCTTAATTTATCTATTAATTAGGCAGGATTTATCTTTAGTAAGTTTTGTTTAATGTCCGATCAGTACTTATGTTTTTCCTTTTATCATTAGGAAAGTTTGTGTCATGTACGATTAAGACTCATATCGGCCTATGGGTATAAATATGTACACCTGGGATCCCGATAATCTAGCTCTCGATCAAAACAACAGTTCAATATACACTTTCAGTGCATCGCCACCCTAGTTTTCTAGGTTTTCTTTCGACGAGTTCTTGTCTTCTAGTTGGGCTGCATCGGTTAGGTTCGATCTCCGACAAGAGGTGAATTTCGTCTATAGTTGCTTATATCGGCGGGGCTAGGGCTTCCATCGGTTAAGTTCGACACTCTAAACCGGTTGATACAAGCGCTAATTTATCATATATATTGCTTAATCTAAATCAACAGAGTTATTTATCCCTGTCGGCTAGTTCAGTTCGAATAAGTCGATATTGTTTAAATTACTATTGTCGGCAGAGATTGATTAATATATTTTTACCACCCTGATAAACAACCAAAGGTTTATTTAGACCTTACTATTTTGATCTTAGCTTGGTGCTGCATCAATTAGGTTTAACCTACCAAACTATAATCAAAGTTGTAAGAACTAACTTGTTCTTGGATTGCCGACAGGGGTAGTATCGGGGATTCAGCCGATCTTATCTAGTATAACTGTTTTGTCTTAAGATTACATGCTATCTTTTACTTAATGCGTTATATCTATCATCTTATATAAGTTTATCAATACTTTAAATCTATTAAGCTTGCCATCGATCTCGCACTGCCTCGGTTAGGTCCGATCTATTGATATCGTAACTTGTTTAATAGATTTAATCAAGATTGATAGTCTTATATAAAGCTGTATCGGAGTTATAGCTGATACGTTATCTCTAACTGCCTGAGTTTATTTCATCGGCTATGACATAAGTCCATATAATTATTAACTTACCTGATCTTTGTTACCAGTAATTAATATTGTCTCGGTTAGGTCCGACCTATCATAATTTCTTGAATTTAAGAGAAAGATTAAGTTAGCAATTACATGTCATTTATCTCTACAGCCGATCATAATTAACTTGGGTTTATTCTACAAATTTATGTACATCGGCTAGTTATTTAAATCATAAAATTGTATAACAATTGACTTAATGTTATCAATCTTATGCTACATCGATTAGGTTCGCACTATAGGATTGGTCTTATTAAAGAAAAGTTGTTTATAATTATATCCAATTTAAATCTAGTCTATGAACAACATCTTTTACAAACTAAAGCCGATTCATTCGTGCATCGGCTAATACAATACGACATCGGCTTATCGGCCGATCGGCTATCGTTTTCTAACATTTGCCATTGTCTATCTTGTTGGTTGCAGGATTAAACCAACTGGCACGCCCTGAACCCGAAGCTTTTGGACCTATATTGAAGATAAGCAAATCTTCCAGGTCGTCGTGTTTTCGCATCAACATGCTTTTGGCACGCTTGGTGGGACACGAATTTTGTACCAACATGTCTGAAGAAGAAGTCGATGCCAAGATCCTGGTCACAATGAAGAATTTGATGAAAGAACAGAGGCAACAGATGGAGCAATATGTGGCTGATTTTCAAAAGTGTTGTCTTCAGCCTTTTGTCATGATGCAGAAATTCATAAAACTCAATTCCCCAAGCCGATGGTTGAAACACTTCAATATGCAGTTGATAAAGCAGTTCATCGTGCCTTGTTCGAGCAATCTGGAGTTTTGATGAATACATTGCAGAATTTTATCAAGAAAATAGTTGATGAATCAATTACTCAAGGAATTCGGCTCGGGGGGCAACCATATCAGCAATATTGGCCAGAAGAACCTCAAAGGCATCAATATGGAGAAGAACAATACTATCAGAGGAACAATGTTGGGCCGATAGAATTGCAAAGTTAGTAGAGGAGCAGTTTGGACTTAAGCCCAAGGAACAAACTTTTGTGTATCGGCAACCATATCTTGAATGATTTGATAGGGTTCCATAGCCACTATGATACAAGGTTCTAGATTTTTTCAAGTTTTCAGGGTAGAACAATATATCTACAATTGGACACATCAGCCGATTCTTAGCGCAATGTGAGGAAGCATCGGCCGAAGAAGCTTTGGAAGTTAGATTTTGTCCGTTGTCTTTGAGCTTGAAAGAAGCTCTTAAAATTAGAAAAAAATGTTAGAAATTCAAAAAAAACAATGGAACATCGTATTCATTTAAAAAAATAAATAGAAAAACAAACTCCCCTCTACCCCCCGTCACATGCGCACGACACAACACTACCCACCCCTCCCCTCTCGGCTCAGGCCTCCTCTCCCCTCCTCCCCTTTCATATTTTTGTAGCTATCAAACTAAAACGGAAATAATCAATAATTTTAAGACACGCATAATTTTTAATATACACATCTGATTTCTAATCAAACTATTGCTTCATAATTAAACCGACACTTTAAGATTCATAACGCCTATATTATCAACAAATATAAGACTTGTATAAAACAAAACAAAAAACAAAAGTATTAATAAGGACTAAATTGAATCATTTGGAGAAAATATAATATATTCATGAGAATATTAGTTCTTACTTTTCAGTAGAATCAAAACAATCGTTGCATGTTCCGTTGCAATAACTATTTTTAAGTGTTTAGATATTGTTGGCCTTCTATCTATATTATTCTGTGGCATTATGAATTTATTTGTATATTATTGCATATATAAGCCACACTAAGGTAGCTGCATATAGTTTGTTGAAAAGTCATATTTTTTCTATTGAATTAAAATTTTAGTACTCATATTTACTGGGTATCTTTTCTTTTTAACAAATAGTTTAAGAAAAAGGCACTATAGATCACCCATATCAAACGAAACAAATTTCTACCGGTACCATGTGTATATTTCCTGTGTCTTTATTCATTTATCTGTATGTATGGAACAAATTGTATCAATGTGAGCCAACTAAAACAAGGGCTAACTTCATGGTTCAAATAAAATGCATTTAGCAGTAATAGTTCTTCAGGATTTGCTAAAAAAGCTGTGAAGAATATGGGTGCCGGGTAACCACACGGCCTCCATATTCAACTAGAGATAGGAGGTGGGTCGGATACATATATTATGTGATAGAGTAAGACTTGGTCATGATATTTCCTTATGTTCTATGGTATGACTTAGAGTCCTGATTGAGTATTACCATGTAATATATTAGAAAACTGATATCGTGTTTGGTTAGGTTTTCCTCTTTGTAACCCTATCCCCCAACCTATATAAGGTGGGCAAAGAGCCTTCTAGGGGCAGGATCACAATATGATCACAGAGATATTCACAACTCGATTGTCAGATCAATATACACCCGGCGGATACAATCCCCAAACAGGAGTAAGGTATTACCTCTCATTGATAAGGCCTGAACCTGTCTAAATTCTTGTCTTCCGCATCCATCCACTTTTAGGTCTCGTGTGCTACCCCCTTTTCTTATTGCCGAATTCCAGTTTCGACAGTTGGCGCGCCAGGTAGGGGTTACGCCGAGTTTCCTATCGACGAGTGCGATGGAATCACCTTCATAAGTCGCCAACTTCGTCTTCGCTTTGGGAGCTTTGACTGTCTTGCCACTGACAACTTCAAAAAGCTCTCGCTCTTTGACTTGGATATAAATCAGTCAGAGGAGATTCAATCTAGCTAAAGAGGATAACAACCACTCTAACACGGCGAGTTTCAGATTCAATCTACTATGGTTGCCGCCGGTGTCGCCTTTGTCAGCAAGCTTCTTCGTTTCGAAGAGTTAGACTTTATCGTCACGAGAATAACTACTATTACAAACACGTTGTTTCCAATGTCACCGATACGACCATCATGGACATGGACTCGAGGCGTCGCTATGCGGATAATCCAAACACGAGCTTACATCTTCGCCGTCACCTACTAGTTTCATAGCTTCCACGATTGGTGTACTCCGCTGCTGTTTTCGTCTTCACCATCGGTCGTTTTCGTCATCGCCGACTGATTTCTTCGCCTCCATGGTTGGTGTACTCCATCACGGTTGCTGATGGCGACATCGTCTTCACCGTCGGTCGTCTTCGTCATCGCCGACTGATTTCTTCGCCTCCATGGTTGGTGTACTCCATCACCGTTGCTGATGGCGACATCGTCTTCACCGTCGGTCGTCTTCGTCATCGCCGACTGATTTCTTCGCCTCCATGGTTGGTGTACTCCATCACCGTTGCTGATGGCAACATCGTCTTCACCGTCGGTCGTCTTCGTCATCACCGACTGGTTTCTTCGTCTCCACGGTTGGTGTACTCCGCCACCGTTGCTGATGACAACATCGTCTTCACCTTCGGTCGTCTTCATCATCGCCGACTGATTTCTTCGTCTCCATGATTGGTGTACTCTGCCACCGTTACTGATGGCAACATCGACTTCACCGTCGGTCATCTTCGTCATCGTCGACTGGTTTCTTCGCCCCCATGGATGGTGTACTCCGTCGCCGTTGCTAATGGCGACATTGTCTTCACCGTCGGTCGTCTTCGTCATCGCCGACTGGTTTTGGTCGCCTCCACGGATGGCATACTCCATCGCCGTTGTTGATGGCGACATCATCTTCACCGTCGGTCGTCTTCGTCATCGTCGACTGGTTTCTTCGCCTCCATGAATAGTGCACTCCGCCGCCGTTGTTGATGGCGACATCGTCTTCACCGTTGGTCGTCTTCGTCATCGCCGACTGGTTTCGGTCGGCTCCACGGATGGTGTACTCCGTCATCGTTGCTAATGGTGACATCATCTTCACCGTCGGTCGTCTTCGTCATCGCCGACTAGTTTCTTCATCTCCACGGTTGGTGTACTCCACCGCCGTTGTTGATAGCGACATCGTCTTCACCGTTGGTCATCTTCGTCATCGCCGACTGGTTTATACGACTCCATGGATGGTGTACTCCGTCACCGTTGCTGATGGCGACATCGTCTTCACCATCGGTCGCCTTCGTCATCACCGACTGGTTTTCTTCGTCTCCACGGTTGGGGCATTCCATTGCCGACTAGTGTTTTCGCTTCCATGGCCGTGCGTCTTTGTCACGTTGTTGGGAACCTTCATCTCCACCATCGGTCGTCTCCACGCTGCTTTTTTGGTTAGTGTCTTCGTCGCCATTGATGGATGACCTTGCCCCTAGATCGGCCACCTCTGCCGCCACCAGTGAAAATACCAAAAAGCTAAGTTATCATTAATTTTCTTTTTTATATGATATTTTCTTTTTTCTCTGCCTCACTACGTCAACTGGTCCTCCATTGAGTAGTGAATCGGGAGCTACAGATGTTATATCATATTTTTGCAACAATTTTTATAATGTTTATCTCGATTGCTTGCGAAATGATCCGAGTAAAAAGTGTTGATCAAGTTATGAAACTCTATTTCCCTATGCTTTCCATTTGGTTTGTCAATGGATAGTTGCCCTTGGGCCGAATCCTAGCACCCGGGGCTTGTTGGATGGAGTGTATAACGCAAGGTACTAAGTATTACTCGGAAGAAATCAAAAGCATAGAGATAGGATAATTTGTTTTCTACTCTTAACAACTACAAAAGTACCTAAGTAGTAAATTCTGATATGTAAAACTTTGTTCCATTAATAACGAACTCATGTCAATGACTAATCGGGCAGAGTGTTTAAACGTGAGGAGTCATCCACTCAGGGAAATCAAAACCAACAAGAGGAGAAATACATATTTATAAATATTTTAAAATACTTGAATTTTCCTCAAGTATTATACTTACATCAAATACTACTCATCCTACATATTTATACTGCAGGATCCAAATCCAGATATGCATAGTAGGGATTCATGGCTATAAGCTTATCTCCTACGTTTCGGAAATGGATCAGTCAGAACATCACCGCCAGCTTGCCATCGCCGCCGCCGACTGGTGTCTTCGCCTACATGGTTGGTTCGTCACACCACCGTTGTTGGGCATCTACGTCTTCATCGTTGGCTTGCCTTCGTCGCTGCCGACTGGTGTCTCCGCCTACACAGTTGATTGGTCACACCACCGTTGTTGGGTGTCTACGTCTTCATCGTCGACCTGCCTTTGCTGTCGTCGACTGGTGTCTTCGCCTACACGGTTGGTTGGTCACACCCGTCGCCGACTGGTGTCTCCGCCTACACGGTTGGTTGGTCACACCACCGTTGTTGGGTGTCTATGTCTTTATTGTCGGCTTGCCTTCGCCACCGTCGACTGGTGTCTCCGCTTCCACAGCTGGCCTATTATGTTATGTCGCCGCACATAGACGTCTTTGTTTTTGCCATCATTCTGCCTCTTTCGTCGACGACTAGTTTTTCCGCCGTCAATTGGTGGTTTTGCCTTCACGACTACGCGCCTTCAACATCATTGTTGGAACCTTGTCTTCGTCACCGGTTTGCTTCTGTTGCCATCAACTTGTCCACGTCATCATAGCTGTGCAATTCTGTCACCATTGTGGAGCGACATCATCTTCATTGTCTTCGGCATCGACAAATTCTATTGTCTTTACTTTGCAAGCTTCGTTACTTCACCAACCACGACGTATCCAAGAGCCTCAACATGTGGGCATGAACCACCAAATATGACGCCGTGTTAATCTACTACAACAAGTGGTGTTCCAATCCTCAAGATTCTCTACTCGGACATTCTCAGAGCATCTTTTCTCTCAAGCGGTTGCTACTCAATGACAAGCTACAGTTCTTGACTCTATGTTCAGTTATGTCCTAACTAAGTATAGAGTCGGGGGATACACAAATACAAGACTTAAAATTCGACATGCATTATGTCAAGATAAAGCAATCAATTAACCAATCAACGAGTCAACTCTGGGAGTCATTATCTTCATCTTCGCTTCAGAGCAGGAGGTTGGAGTTATCAACCAATCAACTCAGATTCGATGAGTTGAACAACATCTACTTTGCTCCAAGTGAAGCATTTTCAATAGCTACGACATCAAGTTCTACTACCATCATCATAAATCAAGAGGTGTTGCATCAATCTTCATCATGCACACGTTAGCGTCAAGGAAACTACTCGACCTTTGATATCTTCTCAATAGTTCAATGGATTATTATCATTGACGTCACCATCGACACCTTCGTCATTGACATTAACTTCATCTTCAGTCAACTACTGTCAATCAAGTTCTTTGCTTAGAAGTTTGGGCTTCGTCTACACTAAAATTTGACTCAGTCATCAACATCGCCATCTTCATCAACATCTTGCCATGTCTTTTCGGCCTAATCTATTCTGCCACCGTTGACGGGCAACTTTGTCTCTACAACCGGTTGTTTCTCCTATTGCGAGTCGTCATCACCACCGGTTGCGCCTGTCACAATTGGTAACTTATTACGCCGCAGCTGATTAGCATTTTCGTCTTCATCGTCCGGCTATCTCCATCGTTGCCGACTGGTGGTCTCGCCGTCATTGCTGGCCTACGTCGTCGCTGCTGATGTTGGCCTATTACGCCGCCATTGACAAGCGTCGTCATCTTCACTGCCAGTCTCCTCATCTATTGTTGCCGACTGATCTTCTCAATTCCACGGCTACGCGTCTCCATCACTGTTGTTGAGAAACTTCGTCGTCATAGCCGACCATCTCTGCTACCGCCAGTCATCATTACTGCTGGTCATGTTTGCCATCGCCGACTGTTTTCTTCATCTCCATGGTTGGTGGATTTCGCCATCGCCGTTGATGGGCAACAACATCTCCACCACCGACATCTTCGTCACCTCTGATGGGCAATTTCATCTCCACATTGGTGATCTTGCTTCCATGCCGACTGCATTAGTTGCCACCAATAGATAATCTTGATTGTGACAAAAGGACAAGCGACATGCTCAGGGGCTTACTAGCTCTAGCACGAAGATCATACCTTCAATCTGGACTTATTATTAAAATATACAACATTAATTCATGGCCGAGAGCTTATCTCCTACGCTCAAGGTCTGGACCAGTCATTATTCCTTACAAGGGTCACAAGCTAAGTTCTTGCGCCAGTCGGGATTCAATTATCAAATCTACTTTGGTACACCTCATGAGGGATAACTACTTGGAACAAAAGCTTTGCTCAGATGAGATGCGCTTGGTCTACATCATCCGGGAGATTTGTCATTCGGGAGCATATTAAAAGGCGTGCTATATATGTCATATTTTAAGGGTATCGGTAGGCATATTTTAGGTTTAATCCCAATATGTTCGCAGCTCATATTCTTAAGTGTGGCTTGTCACGTGTCCCTAGAGACTTAAGTAAATTTGTCTTGGCAATATACACGTGCTCTATTGCCCAATACTTTCAAAATCCTTTCATACAACAGTTGCACAACTTTTTTGGGAGTTGGTACGATGCAATTTGGAAGGTGACAAACAATAGTTTTTTTATAACTGTCCTGGTAACTTTTCTATAGGTTGCAGGAGATGTTTGGTCTTTTATAAAACAATTGATTTTATATATCAATGTTATCTTGCCACCTTGGTGTGCTTTTCTGATTAAGACCAATATTATGGCTTAGGCTAATTATATTTCGGTCATATTCTTTAGACGGTTGGTAATCTATTTATGGGTTTTATTAACTCGGATTTTAAATCACAAATGCCATATATTTCTGAGGATGGTGAAGTTGTGTGTATCGAGGGGACTCGGGCATGACTGTTTTGGCAGCATGTGCACAATGTGATGCCAGTACTGGGGGTCATTATGCATCGTGCCTTATTAATGAGGTTATGTGCTATATGATTTTTCAAGATACTTTTGGCTTTGGCTAAGCATTTATTTATATAAGACCACTCGGATGGGTGGGATGATTAAAGTTCTTGAATATATGCTTAATTTGTTCAACTAAACACATGGTCGGAGGCTACACCTAATTAGGTGCATCTAGTCGATGCACCTAGGTATATTTTTTATTGAATTTTCTCAGCCCTTCACAGCATTTTGATTTGATAAAAACACTTGGGAGACTATAGCAGAGATGATTGAAGCACTCGGCTTTGGATTTATTTGGTTCGAGATGAAGTTATTTCATCGACTGCGAATGTCTTAGGGGCTACTGTGGAGAATATGGGTACAGGGTACTCACGTGGTCTTCATATTCGACTAGAGATAGGAGGTGAGTCGGATCCATATATTATGTGATAGAGTAGGACTCGGTCATGATATTTCCTTATGTTCTATGGTATGACTTAGAGTGCTGATTGAGTATTACCATATAATAGATTAGGAAACTGATACCGTATTTGGTTAGGTTTTTCTCTTTGTACCCCTGTCTCCCAACCTATATAAGGTGGGTAGGGAGTCTTCTAGGGGCAGGATCACAATATGATCACAGAGATATTCACAACTCGATTGTCAGATCAAAATACATCCAGCGGATATAATCCTCAAACAGGAGTAGGGTATTACCTCTCATTGAGAAGGCCTGTCTAAATCCTTGTCTTCCACATCCATCCACTTTTAGGTCTCCTGCGTTACCCTCTTTTCTTATTGACGAATTTCAGTTTCGGCAAAAGCCCTAAGCATTCAATTAAAAAAAGCACCATGCTTTTAATTTACACTTAATTAATTTGTTAGCCATGTTTCCAGACAAAGTAAATCCACCCCTTTCTAGGTAACGAAGATATAAAAGATAATTGTTTATAGGGAGTAACAGATAGCTTGAAAAATTATCTAACCAATACCAATAAAGAAAATTTATAGAGAAATAGTAGATTTAAAACATGACAATGTCATCCGACTGTTATTCCAGTTTTATAAGTTTCTCAAACACAACTTACAATACATGCTCGCGCAAATGTACGGGCTAACTTTCTAGTTCACTTAAAAGAGCATATATGGAAGATAGAAACATACTTACAAATAGAAGAGAGATCAATTAGAAAAAATATTAAAATTAAGTGAAAAATCTGGTGACATAATTTTAGCAATTCCAATATATTTTTTGCTATTAGTTACTCTTAAATTAATGAGCAATTAAGAAGAAGGTATCAACTAAGTATAAACGTAGTATGCAACTCCCTCCGTTTCATATTATAAGTCGTTTTAACTTTTTTCTAGTCAATTTATTTATGTTTAACCATGTTTATAAAAAAATTTAGCAACATTTACAACACGAAATAATATATTTTAATAATAAGTTTGTTTTATGTTAAAAATATTGTTATATTTTTTTATACACTTGATCAAACTTAAAAATATTTGACTAACAAAATCAAAACAACCTATAAACTATGCAGCAGGCGGAAGTGTTACGTGTCACGTGTCTACCAGGTTTCGTCGGTTCTGAAGATTTAATCGAACTCTCAGCTTCTGCTTCCCCGAGCTGCTTGTGTTCTTGTCACAAATTGCGAAAGTTCAACTTGCATGCGAAGTTAATTACATAGACATATACTCCTACGAATTGTTTTCGAATTCGAATTCAATCATCATAAATTCATATACCGATGCGAGCGTACGTCTCGACAATTATATCGATTCCACGAAGATGAACGAGACAACGACTTCTGTGGCGGCGACTTGCTCCTGCGCATCGTCAGCTTCCTGCCGTCGGCGAGAGACCTGGCACGCACCTCTGTGCTGTCGAAGCGGTGGCGCCACCTCTGGAGCACCGCGTCCTGCCTCCGCTTCGCCGTCGGGCTGGGCTCCTTCGCGGAGGACGACGAGGACGAGGAGGAGCACGACGCCCGTCGCCACGACGAGGCCCGGCGCCTCATCGTCGGCGTGGACGCCTCCCTCGTGCGCCGCGCCGCCGCCGCCGACGAGGGAAACGGAAACGACGTCGATGTACTCGAGATCTCCTTGGTGTACACCGACACCTTCAAGCACAGCTTCTACAAGAGGGAGCCCGTGGGGAAGAGGTTCTACTTCCACGACCACCACCATGAAGCTGACATCACGCCATCGCTCGTCGGCTCGTGGCTCCGCTTCGCGGAGCACCACGTGAAGGGCAGCTTCGTCCTCGAGGTCCCGTTGAATGCTGCCGCGGCGGCGGCGCTGGATCAAGCGGACGAAACGGCGGAGCAGGACGATCAGGAGGATGACGAAACAGAAGACGAAGCAGCGGTGCCGGAAGAGGAGGATGCGGCGGAGTTGGCGGCGGAAGAGGAGCAAGAGCCGGTGGCGGAAGAAGAGGAAGAGGTGTCGCCGCCGGCAAAGCTGGAAGCGGCCGCGGCAGAAGAAGATGAAGAGTTGCTGCCGGCGGGGGCGGCAGAAGAGTCACCGGCGGAGCTGGAAGAGGCCACAGTGGAAGATGAGGAGGAGGAGGAAGTTGTCGAGTTGCCAGCCTCGACAAGAGCGAAGGCCATGAGCCTTACCCTCGGAGGAGCCAACACCACCGTCCCGATCGCCGGCGCCGGAGCCTTCCACGCGCTCACCGACTTCACCCTCTGCCGCGCCAAGATCAACGCATACGACAACGACGACCTCTGCCTCAGCCACCTCGTCTCGTCGTCCTGCTGCCCACGGCTGCGGAGGCTGGAACTCCCGCACATCGCCGGCCTCATCCGGCTCCACCTCGACGCCGCCGACACGCTCGAGGAGCTCCGGCTGGTGTACCTCCCCGACCTGCTACGGCTCCACGTCGACGCGCCGGGCCTCCGGCTGCTCCGTGTCGGCCACTGTGAGCACCTGCCATACTCCGACGACCCCGCCCCGGTGAAGGTCTCGGCGCCGAGGCTGGAGGCGCTGGCGTGGGACGGCCTGGAAGACATGCCCTGCAGGGAGCTCATCGCGAAGACGACCGTCCGGCACCTCAAGAAGCTTTCCCTCTTCTCGCACGGTGGCGACGAGACCAACGACGCTGCCGTCAGCCTCCTCAAGGGCTGCACCGCGGTGGATCATCTCGAGCTGAGATTAACAGTCCGCGTGGTATGTCATCTCTACTTGATCTCTCTGCCTTGGTATGTTTTTGTCATGAAGATTTGTACTCCCTCCATTTTATATTATAAGTCATATGATTTTTTTAGTCAAACTTTCTTAAATTTAATCAAGTTTATAGATTAATATAATAATATTTTTAATATAAAACAAACATATTATTAAAATATATTCAATGTTACATTTAATTAAACTAATTAGATATTTTAGATATCACTAATTTATTTTACAAACTTGGTCAAACTTAATAAAGTTTAACTATAAAAAATATCAAACAACTTATAATATGAAACAACAGAGAAAGTACATGTCAATGGCTACAATAATTAAAAATAATTTAAAATATGAGAGCCCTCTCGGTTGCCCTAATAACCCAAAGCCAAAGCAAAATTTTGAATTTTAAAACTTAAATTTAAAGTTGATTTTAAAATATTTTCAACGTAGTTTTTTTTCAGTATTGGTTTTTAAATCGTTAAGAACACTTATATAAAAGTTTTACCTATAAATTAATTTTTATTTTGTAATAAGTCAAAATGGCTTATTAGGGAATATGAGCATCAGGCTGTGAGTGCAAGTTAATTATTCAGTTATGTACACTGATATTAGTTGTGTGTTGCTCAAGACTTATCTGTATATCCTAGTATTTGAAAAAAATCTCAACATGAATTGAGCAACAACGATCTAGAATATTATAGCTTTTAGACCACTCTTATACTTTAATCACAACCATCCAATTTCATGTTCATGTAAAACAATTTAGTATAGTTATTGCTATAAAACTTAACATACATTAAGCCATATCACCTCAAAAAATCAATAGCCATCAGATCCCTATTGTGCTTGATCATAGCCATCCATGTATCATGCACAGTTTGTCCTTCAAGCATTACAAGTACATGATTTTTAAATTGTTTTTCTTTGGACTTATAGAGGTACTTTTAAATTCTCCACTGCAAAGCATAGGGTATCGACTAATAATATGTTTAGAATAAATGCACACCATATACGTGTGGGAGTAGCATAAAAGAAATCTTTAATTTTGTTATCTTCCTGAGAACATGTTACTTTATTAATCTTATAGTGCTAGTAATATGTGGATCTTCTGTGTATCTTAGTTGTGGACACCGTGAAGGATATTAGCAAAATTCATCATTGATATAATTTTTTCAATTACGCAATTCAATAATTGACATAAAATTACAGCTACCATCGGAGGACACCGTCAAGGATATACCGCATCTACCCACCATCACCAAGTTGAGGTTAGACGTGAACACATGGTGGAACGGGCATACCGTTGGTGCAACCCTTGCTAGAATCATCGCAAAGTGTAACAACATCGAACACCTCTCCATTCACGTCCGTGGCTTGGTAAGCTTGAGCACTTAGCATGTTTAATTTGTAAATTCTTGCACTTTATTTTAAGACGGTATCTTTTGATTTAATTTATGGTATTCCATAAATATATTTATATGATACTGTTGATTTTATTCAATCGAACTTTCAAAACTTTGATCATGGATGCTCTTAAATATTTATAGTTGGAAAGCACAAAAGTCATATGTATAGATTTTTTTTTTATAAGAACTTCTACAATAAAAAATAGTAGTGGTTAAAATTGCACACCAAAGTCTGAATAAAGTCAACACCGTTATATCTTAACATAGATATAGTATAACCAAGTACAACATCTTAGTATTTTTTTAGAAAAACATCTTACTATTGAGACACCGAGAATGTAACACATATAATTAGAACCATAAAAGAAACTCTTAATTGTTCTATACCAACTTTAAAGAATATTGTCGATAAATAAATCCTACATTGACATAATGTCTTCTCTATTGGTATAATTACAGTTCGAAGTATGTTCGGATCCTCAATGTAACTGCAGTCAGCCAAACGGTTGGGAGGACCAGAAGATACAACTAGAGCACCTAAAGAATGTAGAGTTCAAGGGATTTATACCGTTCGATGACCGCAAAAACCTCTTGCGACTATTGCTGAAGAATGCACCAGCTCTTGAGAAGATAACCGTGAAGTTTGACCCCTCTTACATATTTGAAAACCCAAAAGAAGCTAGGGATAAGATAGATTTTGACATGCCTGGTGATTGGAAGTTCCGTGAGTGTGGCCTATTCGATGGCGCCACGAAATATGAGTGGACAAGAGCGAAACCAACAGAGGAGGGAATATGATAGATCCTTTCAAATAATATGATAATTATTCTAGTTTGAGAAGTGTGATTGTTCTTTTCTTGTTTTAATAATCCTGCAAGTAAAAGAAATGGTACTACTAATTTTGTAATTGGAGTTTTCACTAGATATTAATTATTTCGTGGTCATTCTATACTGTATTTTTTGTTTCATTGTTATATATGTCTAAAGAAATTTTACGGTTCTCGAGAGGCATATGAAGTATCAAAACTTTTAATACAAATTTAGTACATTCAAGTATCAAATCTTACATTAAGAAAATACAGTACCACTTAATAACTTTTTAAGTACCGTAAAATCACTCTTATCTATTTTTGCAACCAGTATTTGGGTCAATCCATTCGCCATCTTTAGGACAATATGCTTCTCTGCAAATCATTGGCTTCTTGTTAGCGACCAGAGAGAAATAAAAGCTTCTTGCTAGCGACCAGAGAGAAATAAAAGAATCGCTAGAAAACTTTTGCAAGTTCTTTTTGTCCCCAAAACTTTCAGATGTATGACCATTGGATCATCTCGAGATTTGTACATGAAAGAAAAAAATTGCTAGAAAGAAATTTTTACACATGTCACGTGGAAGATCCCGGCCGGTGCTAAACAATCTAACCATAGTTGAATACAACTTTTATATAAATTATATCGTAGTTACAATACAGTTACAATATAATTATAGTAGAGTTACAGTGTGAGATAATGTACTTACACTTCAATTATATACTAAGTTATATCTGAAAGTTTTTCACTCGAAAAACTTGTGACATTTTTTAGATACTCCCATAAAATATTCGAAATAACTTAACTGAATTAATTTTGCTAGCGACAAGAGAGACCCTAATGTGTACCTCCGAACTGCCAGTAAAAACCCTGCCGGGAAAAATAAAATTTTGAATGAATTAACTGAATTAGTTTTAGCAGTTCGAAAAGCTCCAACAAATTTGAAGAAAATCTGAACGGATTATTTTTCCCAAACACAGTACATGCGCCTGTCTGATGATTTTTTTGACCGAAATTTGTCATATAAAATGTTAATTACATTACTTGGCATTAATTTTACATGCAAATAATTCTTACGAGATCAGGAGGAATGGCCTATATGACCGGTGGACCCGGCAAATTCAAATAGCAGACGATGTCTAAATATATTCGATATTGAGCTTGTTTTATCGTATATCCTGAATGAGGAATGAAGGTTTAAACGGATTTCAAATCGAATACATAATTCGAACGATTTGAGCAGTTCGAGAGAAAGAAATTGACTAGGGCTACAGCTCTACCACGTTGGTTTGGTGCTAACGTGATTAGGTGCGCTACGGTGATTATCTAAAAGTTCGCCAAGATGAGGCCGTTCTGTTGCTGTTGTCGCTGCCTATGAAAAGCGCAAACCCAGTTACACGCCAGGCGCTGCACAACACGCGGGCCTGGGCCTTGGCCTGCAGAACTCTTAGTTTTTCTACACCAACATCAAGTGATATTGTCGATCAATAATAAACCCTAAATTGATATAGTGTCTTGTAACGCCCGTTTTGTCATGACGTTAGCGGGAAAACCTAATTCCTAAAAACTCTATTTGCGAAAATTTTGCTCTTCGGTTGAGTCTTGTTGTGTGCCTGGATCTCGTGCTTCCTCTCTCAACTCAGTCCCAGAGAAATCGCGAAATCGGAATTCGAATCCAAACCCTAATCCTTCCAATCCAATTCTCTGCCAAAAGTCTGTTTTACGTCCCTTGGTCCCCAGGCCGCTTTTCGCTCGGCCCTTTTCCCCTGCCCTCTCTCCCTTCGGCCTTTCCCTCCCCTCAACCGTTCGGCCGCGCTGCCCGGCCCAGTCCGCGCGGCCCGAGCGCTGGGCGCACCACCGCACGTGCTGTGCGAGAGAGAGCCCTCTCTCTCTCCTTCTCTCGATCCTTCTTGCTCCCTCGCTCGCTCGCTCGCTCATCTCTCTCTCTCCCCCTCTCGACGGCTTCCCGTCGACGCCTCCGATTTTTTTCGCCCCGCCCATTGGCTCCCGCGCCCGCCGCGCGTCGTGGCCGATTGGCCGGACGACGCCGACGCCATCTCCCGGGCCACCCCTATCTCCGCGCCACGCCAAGCCGACGCCATCACCGCCGACGCCCTTCCCCAGCCCCGCTGCTTTGCGCGCGTGCAGCCAAAGAAGGAGAGCCGCAGCGCCCTTCCGTCCTCTCCCTCTCACCGCGTTTTCGTGCCCGTTTCGGCAAGGGGACCGGTCGCCTTTTTCTCCCTCTCTTTCTCTTTTTCCCCGACCGCCGCCGATGTCACCCCTGTTGCTGCCTTGGCCGCTAGTGCCGGAGAGTGCCAACTCCCTCTGCGCGCTCCACCGCCACACCCGAACCGACCTTCCCCCCTCTTTTAAACCCGCGCCCTCCCCCTCTCGGCCGCCATTGTTGCCTGCCGCCGAGCTCCCTTCCTCCTCCACCGCCGTGCCGTGCCGTTGCTCTCGCCATCCGCCACCGGAGCCCGAGGACGCCCGGAGGGGACTCCGGGCGCCACTCTCCTTCCTCTCCCTCGGCCCGAAGCCGAGCCGAGCTCCGTCCCGCGTCGCCAGTTTCCTCCCCTCACAGGCTAATTCCTCCCCGCGGTAATCCTCCCCTCTCCCTCCGTTTCTTCCCTCCCCTAGACGCTAGCCAGCTCGTCGCCGTCCTCCCGTGCTCGTAGACACCGTGGAACCGCCGTTCGCACCGTCGCGGCCGTCCTTGCTCGCTGCTTCGCCGCCGCTCGGAGCCGAACTCCGCGCGCCGTCACCCGCGTCCTCCGGTGCCACTCCGCCCCTCCCGACGCTCGGAACGCGTCCGTGGACCCGTGTAGATGCTCCCTCTCCGGTGAATCGAGCCCTAACCTCTCCGACGCAATTTCCCCTTTTGCTCGCTGTTGGCGCAGAATTTCGACCCGTCCAGCAACCAAACGGGTTCCGCGTTACCACGGCGGCCTGGGAGATCTGCTTAACTCCAGTGCAGGTCCAAATGGCTTGCCTAGTCGTAAGTAGAGCGTGCCAGTTGATTTGATCTGCAATCAACAAGAAACAAGTGAACCAAGTCAGAGAACAATGGCCGATCGGTCAGCAGACCGATGACACATTGTCATAGCCCAGCCGATAGGGCAAAGCTATATCGGCTCACTTAGAAAATAAGTAAGACATGAATCTAATCTTATTGGACTTCATTGATATGTAGACCTCAACTAATAATACCGGCCGATAAGGATGACAAAGGTAACTACACCAACTAGTACTCTAGTGCAACCTTATACGAGCCAATCGGCCAGTATAAACACGTCAACCATAAAGAAATCTTGAGATTACCTCATGATCGACATATCTATACTTATCGATCTGCACATATAAGTGGCAAACATATGCAAGAAACATAAAGCAATCACATATGTTAGATAAGACCGGCTAAAACCCCGGTACTATCCTTAATTACAACCAAAAACAGGCTTTGTGTTAGATCTCAAAACAGGACTAAGGTCGATGGCAACTCGAAGTGTGAATTGAGACTTAACACAAAGAAAATCAAGTCGTCGATTGCTTTTGGGGATGGCAGCTGCATTGAACAATCTAGCCAAGCGTAAGAATTAAACCATCGTCGGCAATAAACCCTAAAGCGAGTAAACCGCTGGCAAGGCTTAATTAAGATACCTGTCAAAACTATTCAAGACATGATAATCGACGATCACATCATCGAGGCTTAACGTGTCTAAAGCGACACGTTAGCCCCGACGATGCAGATCGTCGGGGACGAGTTCTTACCTCTGCTCCGAGGAAGCAAGAACTCGTCGAAGAAGACCTCTTGCGAGGGTTGGCGATGCGCCGGAAGTAGATTGATTTGATTGTGTGATTGATTGAGATTCCTTACATGTACAAACTATCGGGATATTTATACCCGAGGTTACAACAGAACCCTTGTAGGGCACGATCTTATCTACAACTAACAAACAAGTCCTTGCGGCAGACTTAAGCCACAGATTAGATCTACACTACTTAATTTACAAGATACAATTGCCTAAAACCGAGCTTTATCTCTATTTGGCAACTTCCTTGAAGCTTACTTCGAGCCCAGACCAAGCCCACGTTGACACTGTCAACTCACAACCCGCATCGGCCCACAATCAAACCAAATCCGTATCGGCCGATACGCTCTTTATAGCAACACCTCCCCAGTCCGATACGGTTACCGGGTCCGATACGAAGCCTGGTCCGACTCCAACTCAATCCTTCCTCTCTGCTTCGGTTTCCTCTTTCCTTTCCAAGTCGATTACCAAAATCCGTCGTTAACACATGCCCCCCAATTCCGCTTCATTATATAATGTGGCGGAATTAGCTCCAGGGAACTCATCGACTTTTTGCTAGGTCTAACCTAAAAACCGCACAGATCCAGATTCGAACCCTTTCGCCGCCGATTCAACAAACTCCTCGTGTTCTTCAACTCCGGCGACCGCTCGATACTCCATCGACATCGACCCCTTCCGCAACGATCCCTTCTTCAACAACAATGGCTTCCGCCCCATTCTACACCTCTGAGATCCCCGCGGTAAGTCGACTTGTTCAATCCTGCATTATCGCTTTCCCCGTCGATTTCTCCAAGTTAGGGTTTTACTCTCTGTCCCCCTCAAGCCTTATATTTTCATCGTTGTTCTCACGATTTAGGTCTTCAAAAACCAAATCTTGATTCCCACCGACGATAAATCCCATCGCTTTCTCCTGGGCCCCATGGGCGACTGCGACCCAACCTGGCTAATCAACGCCGAAACAGACAGAATTCCTTTCAGGCAAGCCAAGCCCACTGTCTCGGCGTGGAAGCACACCTTCAGGTCATGGCCATCAAAACTAAACGGATATAGGACCTGGCAGAAAAGGATTGCTGCCGTCAAACAAGTCCACTGGGACGAGATTGGAATCGGCCAATGCATAACTCTGTCCCTGGCCGATACCAAGAAGAATGAGCCACTAATGTCAGCTGCCAGCTACTTCTGGTCAAGTACCTTGAACGCCTTTATGTTCAAGCAAGGTCCGATGACCCCAACCCTCATAGATATCAAGGTACTGACAGGACTAGACATCGACTCTGAGATTAATCCTTTCAGCCTCCTGATAAACAGCAGCCACAAACTGAAAACCAAAAAAATTGGAGGTTGGTCTGGGTATATCTCTGAGCACATGGAACAAGGATCGGTCTCAGAGCGAGAACATGTAGCGTTCCTGACATTATGGTTGGAAAGATTCATCTTCTGCGGATCGACCTGTGGTCCTACTACAAATTGTCAACACCTGGCTTAGGCTTTGGTCAGCAAGAAGCAAATCCCCCTCGGCCGATACCTCTTGGGAGCTGTATATCGGCTACTCCATATTGCCACTCAAGACGTAATATTGAAACAAACCGTGGCACATGGAGGACCATGGTGGTTCATTCAACTCTGGCTAACCATATACACCAACACCATGGTTGATCGGCCGCCTCTATCAGATTCTCGCTTCCCATCAAAATATGCCGATCACGAAGATCCCAGGAACAGAAGATGCATGTCCTACGGGGAAGCAGCCTCCGTCTACCCCGGCGCAGATCAATCGGCCGATGACATGTCTACATGGTTCATCCGTTTCTTCACCGGACCTCCATCAGCCAAGATGGATATGTTTGTCTATACATCGGACCGAGACTTCGAGCTTCCAGATGATCTGCAACTGAGCTTAATAAATGATGACATGGAATCAAGGGAATTATTCATGATCGGCCTCACTCCATGCCTGCTCCCAGTAGGCGTCTTTCAGGGAAGGAGCACCAGCTTGTCCTATGAGTTTTACACCCCAATGACAGCTGCTAGACAATGCGGGCTCGGACAACTTCCCATTAGCTTGCATCTTCATAAGCTCCTAGAGAGCAGAGGCACAGTCCCATCGGCCCTGGTTATGAACAAAGCAATGGAAATCGAGCTCCCAAATCTTGGTGACTGCGATTGGCTGCATCTGAATGCCTTCGTGCACATTAACTTCCAAACTTAGTGGCAAGAGTGGGCCGCTCACATCTTTCATCGATCGGCCAAGTTCTATGTGACAGAACTTATCCAAGGCATCACCCCTCAAGTCCCAGACGAGCCGATTCCCTCTGTGAGCAACAGTGGACGGAAGATCTTCTACGCTCAAGCCATAGCTCCATCGGGGTCAACCATCCTGGAATCCATCATCGGCCTCACTGCCCCAAAAGTGGCGACGCTTATCCAAGGTCCGATGCCTAAAGAAAACCCCAAGAGGAAAGCGTCGGCCAAAGGCAAATCGCAGAAAGCCAGCAAGAAGGCTAAAACCGATGACCAGGCCGATGCCGAAGAGCTAGACCCCTCCTTGGAAGAATTCCTCGAAGAACAAGTGATGGAGGAGGAAATCGATGCAGCAGCGGCCGATGCACACGAAAAAGAAAACCCGTCGGGCGAAACCACCCAGGAGCCATCGGCCGAAGCTATGGAGACCCCACCAGCCGATGACCAAGATGATGCCCCGCAACCAAAAAGGACCAGACACGCAGTTCGCAAGGTCAATATAATCTCTTCTTTGTGTTTACATAATCTCCTTGTACTGTCATACTTTAACTTCATATCCTTTTCAGGCTGCGGTGTCGTCTGTATTAAAGGAGAGAACTCAATCGGCCCCTCTGCCAAGAACCAAGAAAACAACTTTGCAACGGCGCGAACGAGCCAAGGCACGATTGAGGACCCCTTCTCCTTCTCCACCACCCTCTCCGACTGTCTCGGTAAGAGTTGATTTTTTTGCATTATTTTTCTAATCATATAACCCTATTCACCAATTTCCTGCTTTTTCAGCCTAGGGCTCCATCACGTTCACCACATCGGCCAACCCCCTCGCCTACTATGTCGACAAAGCAAAGGAAGGCCGATGCAAGCACCACCGATGCTCCAACACAGGTAACCACGATTACCCTGATCCCCTTTCTGCCGATTCCTGATTAACAATGCTAACCTCGACCCATGTTGATATTTACAGAACCTAGCCGATATGTTCTCCTTTGATATCGGCCAGTTTCTTGATGATGAGGACAAGGAACTACCCAGCACAGCCAGGGCACCAATCTCTGATGATCTGAAGAACCGGCTGACCGATATCGCCAATCGGCTGGAGTCCTCGCTGGAGTACTTGGTGGAAGATTGTACCTCCATCAGGGTCAGGGTACAAGAAATTCAAGACGAACTGCCTGAAGACCTAATGGAGGTCCTAACACCGGCCATCTTCTTGGAGCAATACCGATTCAAGCTCAACAAAGCCAAAGAAAGACTCGCAGAGCGACGAGAGCGTGACCAACTGGAATCGGCTTTATCCGCCAGCAAGGCCCAAGTTAACGCTGACAAAACCAAGCTGGACGAGTTAGCGGTAGAGCCGATTGTCTTGAAGCACAAACTTGAAGAGCTCCATCGCCTCGAGGCAGAGCT
>BDMV01000012.1:30065938-30104874 GCA_008326285.1 Oryza officinalis
TACTCAAAACACGATAGACGACGATCACATCATCGAGGCTTAACGTGCCTAAAGCGACACGCTAGCCCCGACGATGCCAATCGTCGGGGACGAGTTCTTACCTTTGCTCTGGGAAGGCAAGAACTCATCAAGATCAACCTCTTACGAGGGTTGGCGATGCGTCGAAAGTAGATTGAATTGGTTGTATATTTTGATTGATTGAGAGAGAGACTCTATGTACAAACTATCGGGATATTTATACCCGAGGTTACAACAGAACCCTTGTAGGGCACGATCTTATCTACAACTAACAAACAAGTCCTTGCGGCAGACTTAAGCCACAAATTAGATCTAAACTACTTAATTTACAAGATACAATTGCCTAAAACCGAGCTTTATCTCTATTTGGCAACTTCCTTGAAGCTTATTCCGAGCCCAGACCAAGCCCACATTGACGCTGTCAACTCACAACCCGTATCGGCCCACGACCAAACCGAATCCGTATCGGCCGATACGCTCTCTATAGCAACACCTCCCCAGTCCGATACGGTTACCGGGTCCGATACGAAGCCTGGTGTAACATCCTGAATATTTCGACTTTGGAATACGGAATTAAAAATTCAGAATAACCTAACCGTCCTTGTGGTCGAAGCTTTCGGCTGAGGTCGCACTCCTATCTTCGTAGGTTGCCGAATTCCCAAGTGGTTTTGTTGTGGTCGGCTTACTGTGGCTGTACCGGGTGGGGTCTTAACTTAACACTTGTCGATCCTAATTGTACTCATGTTGGTAATCATCCTTCATCCTGACAACACCGGTATTTGGAAGATTAGGGAGGCATGAGAAAGTCCATCGGGAAGAAAGAAATAGAGTTTTCTAAGAAAGGGCTGCTTAATGGGAAGTTTTAATTGTTCGGGTGATGTGTATCATATACTTGGTGAGCACACAAGGGGGGGGGGGTGAGTAGTTAACTGCTTAAGAGCTACTACACAACAAGAAAATCAATGCACAAAACGATGGGTTGCCACCCCATACTGCAATAACTCACAATAGGAGGTGGCTTATGCACAATACAACGTCTACGACACACATCTAAGGGTATTTAGTCAGATCGGTTAGTGGTTCATGAGGTCCTAATAAACCAGCTATCTCTTCATCCTTAATCCTTATAGTCTGTATAGGAGTATTTGAAATTAGAGTGGTGAGTAGGGGTTGGATATAAATGAATTTTCAAAATTACTCGAGAAAGAGGAGTAGTAAGAACCCATGGCTTTATCAAAATAGTTTTTGCAAATATATAGCTTGAGGGTAATAGGCTGCACTAAACCAGTCCTAGGTTTTAACGGTGGTTACAAGGGTCCTTAGGTCCTGCAGTCGTCTTGCTCTGATACCAACCCTGTGAGCCCCCGGTTTTGTATACCGGAAACCCCATGTGTATTACAATACCATTCCCTGGATCAGTAGATGGTACACACATGGCACAGTTGTATATCTCAAGCTGACATCGTCATTACAGGTCTTACAATATATTAATAATACAAGGGTAGCCCAAATGGAACCCGAATAGACCAAGCATGGTCGATAGCAACACAAAATACCAAAACAACTAAATAAAGTAGCGGAAGCGAAGCAGCGGCGGTCCATCTTATCCCACACGCATCGACTGGTGAACCTAGGTCCCTATTCCACCGTCCTCGGTAACTCCTTGCCAGCATAGCACATGTACAGGTCGACACCAACACCTTTCTAAAAGATGTAAATAAGCAAGAGTGAGTACCAACCGTACTCAGCAAGCCACCACTACAGAATGCATATAATGTTCATAGGGGTTCAAGGATGGCTTGGTTTATTTGCATAAAGCTAGTTTTCACAAATTATTTCACAAACCTATCCCACAACAGTTTTAACTGAAAACCACGTTAAGTTGAAGTTATCATTAACCTGCGAGGGTTCATCCACCTTCCCCAAGCCTCGCTTGGTCCGGTTTACCCTCGCATCCAATTTCCACAGTTTTAACCACTACGACCTTTTTCGCACATCAGGCAAGGTCACGCCTTCCATACCCATCATATTTTAGCAATATTACAAATTGACGAGGCTAGTCAAGAGTAATACAAGTCCCGGCGCTCATTAACCGCGAGCACGGCTATTCGAATAGTTTAATTTACTCACACTGCAGTGGATGTACGCTTTTAATCCCACACTCCGTGACTCACCCAACACATGAGACTTGTCACGGCCCGGTTTTTCAGTTACCCTCGCATGGCGGCACCCGCTCCAAGGACTATGAATCCCCATTGCACCCCCGGCGCCACATTCCTACCTCGAGCCGGTTGTGAGGGGAGTCCTGGCGCTCCCGAGATTGAAGGTTACATCATACATATATAAAGCTTGACGTCATTAAACCACACACTTCCACATTTCCATACCGATATCCAGAACCTACCATGTCTGGGGTGCCACCCCACGAGAATGACCTAGTCCACCGGGTCTAACCCCACTCAAGAAGTGTGGTCGTACTCTGTTCGTTTCCTGCTTAGCTTCTTGACTCGGTCCTTAACTGACCAGGGTCGGCGGCTTACCGTTCCCAGAACCACCCATATTCTATCCGTGCCGCCCCAGTCGAAATCACTTTTGTTTAATTAAGTTTTTGGGTTTTCACAAAGGTTTTCATGCTATGGGTGGCGCTTATGTCTCCACCCGATCTCTATCAATCACTCCCATCGAGTGATCAATGTAACCACATCCACATATCCCACATATGGAGTGTATAACGTCTATGTAAGCAGGGCTAAGCAGTGAGTAAATAATCACGCGTAAAGTAATATACTCAGGTAACAAAGGTGTGTAAATACATAAGGGTAAACAATGTCAAAGATAAGGCTTTAAGCAAATGTAGGTACGCGTTTTATAATTAGCATGCAATTTTATTTGCAATCAACACATTTATAAAAATAGGATCAACATGTTCGAGGAAGGGGGCGTAGTGACTTGCCTTGCTCAATTGGGGGTTCGTTCTCGATTAGCTCAGTTTCCTCCTCGCAGATGTACCCTGTCCGGTTGAATACTAACGTCACAAACTACTCGCTAACACAAAAGAGCCAAATATTCTAGAACAATCAAAAATAACCAAACTAGTGCCATTGCGTAGATCTTGATTTTAGAAAGATTTTGACAAAAGTTTCGTTCAAATCCGACTTAAAACGAGGGAGATATGGAATTCGAAAGATTGAAAAAGTTTTAAAACAAAGAAAAGGGAAAGGTCTGACGGGTGGAACCGCCCTTAACTCCTCACGTACGGGTTTTGTTTTTAAAAGAGGGTGCGCATGGTGAGGTGAAGGGCTTGGGCGAGCTACAAGCATGCATGCATATGCATACACACGGCTAGCTAGCTGCGTGAATGTGAGCTGCTTGCGTGCATGCACACGTACAGCCAGCTAGCTGTGTGGCGCATGCATGGCCGGCAGCACAGCGGTGATCGCTGCGGAGGGCAACCGCGTAATGAACGGGTACGGTGTTGCGCCTCACAACGTTACCGTGCCGCGGCAACAACGGCGGCAAGGAAACAAAGGCACGAGGAAGAGCAGGAGAGGAGCTCACCTTGCGGCAGCCGGGTAGCGGCACACCGAGCGGTGATCCTCACACGAAACTACGGTCGTCGATGTACAGCCTGGGGACAGTCGGCCCGCGGATCATCCTCGCACACCACGTGTTCGATCGGTGGCAACAAACGAACACACAGCGTTAAGGAATAAATGTTAGCGGGTTAGTGCAGGTTAGGGGTTAGGGGTTAGCGAGTTAGAGGTCAGCGGGTTAGTGAGTTAAAGGTCAGCGGGTTAGTGAGTTAGAAGTCAGCGGGTTAGTGAGTCAATGGGTCAAATGTTAAATGTTAGAGGTTAGCCGTTCAATAAGTTAGTCGTTCTCGGGGTTCAGATGACGGCGCGGCGCACGGCGACGTCGTTGCCGGAAGTAGTACCGGGGAGGAGCATTAGATTTTATCTTTTTATTACTTAACCTAACAGGAATGAATGGCTTGGGGAGGCAAGATGGACTTCAATAGAGGGGGTTGGGTGCGTAGAGGGATATATGTTAGACTTTGGTGAGGAGGATGGCTTGTTGGTGGACTTCGGCCCGAAGAACAAGAGGGATGTAAGTTGGACTTGTGGATAGGTTGTAAGGCTGTTTGGCCCAATGAGGTAGGGGGAGGCGTTGTAGACTTCTTGGCGGACTTTATGGGCTTCGGCCCGACAAAGAAGAGGGACGCGATATGGACTTTTGTAAAAGATTTCATGGACTCGGCCCGATGGAAGAGGAGGGAGGTGTTATAGACTTCCTAGTTGGGTAGCCCAAAGAAGAGGGACCTGATTTAAACTTCTTCAAAGGTTGGGGGCCACGGAGAGAGAGATAGTGGGGCCCACCGGCGGGTCCCACCTCTTTTATTTTATTTTTCTTCTTTCTTTCTTTTTTTTTTCTCTCCTTATCCTTTCCTTCTCTTTCCTTCTTCCTTTCTCTCTCTCTCCTTTCTCTTCTCTGCTGCTGCTTCCTGGAGGAGAGGGAGGGGGCCGCGGGAGGGGCGACGGCTTGGGAAGACGGCCGGCCGGGCGACGGCGCGGCACAGCCGACGGAGTGGCGCCGGCGCGGGCCAGGGATGGCGCCGGCCGTAGGCGGCGCGCGCGGCAGCAGGCGCGGCGCGGCGCGCGGCAGCAGGCGCGGCGCGGCGCGTGGCACGGCGCACGGGTGCGGGCGCGGCGGCGCGACGCACAGGCGGCGTGGCGGCTGCGGCCATGGCTGGCCTCGGCCGGGAGGGCGGCACGCGGCAGCGCGTGCGGCGGCTGGGGCACACGGGGCGGCGACGCGCGGCAGCGCCGCGGGGAAGGGCGGCCTGCGCGGCGCGACGTGGCGAGCCCGGCTGGGGTCGCGCCGGCCGGGGTGGCGGCGCTTCGGCACGGCCCGGGGCGGCACAGCCGGGAGGCAGCGCGCCGGGGCTCGTGGCCGGGCAGGAAGAGGCCGGGGGCGGTGGCGCGAGGCACGGCCGGAAGGTGGCGCGCCGAGCAGGAGCGGCAGCGCGCGACCGGGGTAGGTTGGCGCCGGCTCGGGGAGGGCGCAGGCCGGGCGTGGAGGTGCGCGCGTCGCGGTAGAGGCGGCGCTGGCCGAGGTGGAGGGGCGGCGCGGCGCGGCTTGCGCGCGGGCCGGCCACGGCGTCGGCCGAGCAGCGACGCACCGGGGCTTGGCTCGGCCTGGGCGACGGCCGGGCTGAGCGTTCGGCCTGGTGGAGGCGGCGTGTGACGCGGAGCGGCAGTGCACGGCAAGAAGGCGGCCGATCGAACGACAACGGCGTTCGGTCCGTCGGTGTGATGGCGACAGTGAGCGAAATAGGGCGGCTTTTATAGCCGTCGCAGCCGGCGGACAGCGACAAGCTTGCTCGGCCGAGTGGGGCCGACGGTCCTGTGGGGCGGTCGTCGTCGACAGGGAGTCATAGCCGAGCGAGGATGGGGCTGTTGCAGGACGGCGTGGACGCGGCGTACGCGTTCGGTGTGGACTTCTCTCTCACTGTGTTGCCGGTGTTTTGGGGGAAGGCCTCGGTGGACTGGAAGCTTGGTGCAGGGGGAGCCGTGGGGCTCGGCGCTTGCAGGCATTCCGTCGAACACCTGGCGTGCGAGCTGGCTGAGGAAGAGGGATAGGAAACAGACTTGTTTTGCTGGGCAGGCCTTGGGCCAGGGGAAGGGAAGAGTACTAGGCTGGCCTAGAGGAAGATGGGCTGGCCCAATAGGGAGAGGGAGGGAGAAAAGAGTTGGGCCGAACAGGAAAGAGTCCAAAGGAATAGGATGTTTTGTAATTTTATAGGAATTTGGATTATGGAATTTGAATGAGATTAAATTCCAAAATTGTAAAGGGACTGTATAAATGGACATTTAATTTTGAGTTTGAATTACAATTGGACTGTTAAGTGAGCTCTTGAATTTAATCTGGCATTTAGATGGGCAAGGATCAGACTTAGAGATTTCTCCGAATTTAATCGGATGGATGGACCGCGTTACCGAATCAACGTTCGATATACGAATTCATCGGTAGTCCTAGGATTCTGAGGAAGGGACTAAATTAGGGAATTTTGAATAAAGTGATTTATGAGGAAAAAGAATTCGAACAGAGAAAATTTCGATTAAACAGAGTTGGGTTTAATATTCAATTGTGGTAGTCGAGGATGTCAAGGAGGGACGTGACATTTTGATAATTGACAATAGCTCTCGAGACTTTGATTAGAGAACCGCAATTACCAGAATAGATGGATGGTCGAGAAGACAAAGGAGGGATATTACCCCGAGAGGGGTTCAATTCAGGAAGAGGATCGATTTACGAAATTCGAACACTAAGGAATTCAATGCATGGCAAGAATTTAGGTTATTCTGAATTTTTAATTCCGTATTCCAAAGTCGAAATATTCAGGATGTTACAAACCTACCCCCCTTACAATAATCTCGTCCCCGAGATTACTTAGGGGTTAGAAAAAGAGAGGGATGGTTGCACTCCGGGAGACTTCTGAAGAAACACGGAGGCTAAGGTACCATGAATTTTCCAAATTATACCGATTCGGTGCTGGGCTGGTGAAGAACGTCCTGGTTCACTGTCCTGACCATTTTAAACTCCTTTTTCACGCGGATAAGCTTGCATTTTTTTCCTAGGGACAAGCGTCGGTACCTTTATCCTTTTTTTTGTGATTCATATGCATGCGCATGTGGCAGTGGTTGTAGCGCGCCACGACTGGTTGTCGCAGTGGTACCTTGTGTACTCTGCGAGGTTCATAGCCATTAACCGGGGCATCCAAATATTCAACGGCTTGTTTCGAAATATACCGGTCTATCCAAAATTTCCAGTCGCCCTGCACACTTGGGTAGTTGCTTTGCCAGGCGTGCAACTTTTGATACAAAGGGAAAGAGAGAGGGGGCTGCTTTACGCCTCTTTGCGCGGTAGCCCCGGGCGGAGTGTGAGTGGAGGGTGGTGTAGCTCAACTAAGGGAGGAGATGGAGCGGCGGCTCGGCGGTGGAAGCGACCTGGATGGCGGCGAGCGCGGCGCTAGCTACCACGGTGCCGGTGGCGGCGCGGAGCGAGGCGCTGCGGCGCAAGGTGCTCCGAGCGGGGGCGTTGTGGCCAGGGGTGAGCTACGCCGGCGGTCGGGGTCGGCGTCTGCCGCGGTTGAGTCGCAGCGGCGTGCTTCTTCTCCGGCGCAAGCGGCAAGCGACGCCATTGGGGGCGGGGCTGCTGTGATGATGGCGCGGGGACATCCCAATCGAAGAGGGACCTTCTTGTCGTGGGTGTGCATTGCCTTGTACTGGGTGTGGGTATGGTCCGGCCTACGGTTTGTTAGCGCAACTATTTGCGCCACTTTATCTTGGTTGGTGCGTCCAGTGGTCATCCTTTGGGGGTGGTGGCGCGTGCTTGTTGCGGACGAGTATGCCGACCACCTATGTGAGGCGGTGTTCCTCCTCATAGTGTTGGCGCCCATCGTCTTCATTTCCGTTCTGAAGGCGATGTTAGAGTAGGTAGTTGACGACATGGTTGCCAAACCTTGGCATGTATCCCCTATGTATCGATCTTCATAGTCCATCTCTTTAATCTTTGGCCTCTCGTGTCATTAGTATGGTTGTCTCTAGTTTGTACTTGTGCCTGACTTGGCTTATCCGTTGATGAGGCTTGATTACTAACGGCATTATGGGTTTTCCGAACAGGTTCATGCCTGTTTTAACTTTGGGTATCTAGGGGTTGCTTTCTCATTAGACGAGATTATCGTTCAATCTTGAAATAGTTCAATCCGTCGGATGGCTTTCTATGGAAAGGGCAGGTCAGCCTAAGTGTGGACACAGACGACCCTTTCTGAACAATGGATTCATGGCAGGCAAAAGGTTGTGTTACCCTTCATCCAATTTCTCCTTTGAACGAGATAAAAGGGGAATACATCCTTAGTGAGGAAAAGGGAGAGTTGCTACTACTGGATAAGACATTTCCCAACAAGGGTCTACACACATAGCTTGCTCATGGTGACGGTGGAGGCGAGAGTGGATCGAACTCCAGCGGAGGCTTCCTGCGAATCCTGGTCAACTTGTGGCCTTGGATGCGGCGAACTATCTCGGATGCTTGCAAGAGTTGTATGGTAGTGCACTCCAGAGATAAGCGCTGGTAGCGGGCTTCTAGATCGGCATACCGATCTCGAAGTTCATCCAGTTCTTCGAGGGCCTGCTCATAGGCGTTCTCAGTGGTGCAGGCTAGCTTGGAGAGGAGAGTGCACCTGCTCCCTTCGAGTTGTCCAGTCGAGCGGAGGCGGCACCGGTTGTCGTCTTCTTCGCGATAGGGGTGGAGACCAAAGCTGTCGGCTACACCCAAGGGGACGCAAATCTTGCAAAGCCGTAGGAGGGCCTCACGAAACACATCCTTGATGGCAGCTTCAGAGGTGATTCGAGGATGGCGAGTCTGGAAAGCGACCACTTCATCTCCTTGGAAGTGGAGGAAGACTTTCACCTTCCAGCTCTTCTGGGATCCCTGGACGATTTGCTCGCCACAGTAGACGGGCTCCTCAAAGAAATCGAGTTGCCGGAGTAGGTGGCCTAGTTGTTCGGCATACCCGTTAGGGTTTTCCATGGCATGCCCCTTCATGGTTACGGGTGGGTTTTCCATGGGCTAGGGTTTCTGGCTAGCTTAGACCAAAAGAAGGGTGCCCTTTATCGTGGTTGCTTGGGGTTCCTTTTGTAGGCACCATCTTTCGGTGGCTCCTGTTATGGGGTCAGCATCTCCAGTGTTTGTGCTTCTTACGGTAAGTCCTGTTCCACTTACTGGTGGTGGACAGTATCTTGTCGTGTATTCTCGAGGACTGGTGGTCATGGTTCTTGTCAGCCTTGGTTTGACGGGTCTTAAGGCGATTACATGCCCATAAAACTGGATTATCTTATGGCTGGCATTTTGCTGCAGAGTCAGTCCTTAGAGTGTTCAATGAAATTTTCTTGTTCTTCCTGTCATGGGCATGGCTACTTCGGGTCCTTAATGAGTCGTTCTGGGGCCGCTTGTTGATGAGGGCTTGAATACTGATTTTTTTATTAGTTCTTCGCCGTACTTACATCGCTTCCTGCTCGGGTAACGGGGGTCGCTTCTTTCTGTTAGGTGTGCTTATTAACCAAACTTGGAATAACCCATACTGACAACAATGGGCTTCCCAGAGGAAGGCATGATGATCTAGCTACGAACAAAATGTTCAGCTGCAAACCATGAACTTATGACGGACCAACGATTTCATTCCATTCATAACAGGATACAGGGGTACAACTCCAGGGGTAGGGTACAAGTCAAGGGAAAAGAAAAAGGAACTACTACGCTTAACAGTGCAAAGCCTAATAGAGGTTTGCACACCTAACGGTACTCATGGCGATGGCGCAGGGGAGACTAGATCCATCCCTAGGGGGGACTTCTCGCGTTTCCTGCTCATCTCACCGGCTTTCATCATACTGGCCGCCACATTCGCCTGTGCAAGCAGTGCAGAGGTGTTCCTGTGGGTCAGCCGCTGGTAACGGGCTTCCAGGTCTGTGTACTGGTCTCGAAGCTCGTCCAGCTCCTCGAGTGCCTGCTCATAGGCATTCTCGACCGTGCAGGCTAACTCAGAGAGGAGAGCGCACCGGGTTCCTTGGTCCTGTCTGGTCACGCGGAGGTGGTACCGGTTGTCTTCTTCGGTGCGGAATGGGTGCAAGCCATAGTCATTGACTATACCCAAAGGGGCGGAGATCTTGCAAAACCGATAGAGGGTTTCACGAAGCACATCCTGGAAGGCAGCTTCAGGGGTGATCCGGGGATGACGTGTCTGGAAGGAGATCGCCGTTCCTTCTCCTTCTCCCTGAAAGGAAAGAAAGATCTTCACCTTCCAGTACTTCCGGGATCCTCGGACGATCTGCTCACTATGGTAGATGGGTTCAGTGAAACCACCTAGTTGCCGAAGTATGCACTCCAGCTGTTTGGCATATGCATTGGGGTTGTCCTGAGGTGGACAATCTGTGGTTACCATGGGGTCACTGTGAGGGGGGTTCTCTGTGGTTGCCATGGGGTTGTTCTGAGGGAGACTCCCTGTGGTTACCATGGGGTCTGCCATGGGGCTAGGGGTTTTTTTTTTCTGGCTAGCTTGGTTCAAAAGAAGGGAGAGGAGTGATGCATTTCCTTGGGGTAGCCTGGGGCTCCCTTTATAGGCATCGACCACTGGGCTACTGTGATGGGGTCAACAACTCCAGTGCTCGTGTGTCCCGGTGTGGCCTGTTCCAATTATTGGCGACGAGCAGTATGCTATTGTGGATCCTGTCAATCGAGGCTCCTGTTGTGTTCCTGTGGGTACTGTTGAAATATGGCGGTTCCCGGGTCTTCCGGAGTCCTTGGTCGGTACTGTTTGGGTCGCCGTCCTTGTGGTCGAAGCTTTCGGCTGAGGTCGCACTCCTATCTTCGTAGGTTGCCGAATTCCCAAGTGGTTTTGTTGTGGTCGGCTTACTGTGGCTGTACCGGGTGGGGTCTTAACTTAACACTTGTCGATCCTAATTGTACTCATGTTGGTAATCATCCTTCATCCTGACAACACCGGTATTTGGAAGATTAGGGAGGCATGAGAAAGTCCATCGGGAAGAAAGAAATAGAGTTTTCTAAGAAAGGGCTGCTTAATGGGAAGTTTTAATTGTTCGGGTGATGTGTATCATATACTTGGTGAGCACACAAGGGAGGGGGGGTGAGTAGTTAACTGCTTAAGAGCTACTACACAACAAGAAAATCAATGCACAAAACGATGGGTTGCCACCCCATACTGCAATAACTCACAATAGGAGGTGGCTTATGCACAATACAACGTCTACGACACACATCTAAGGGTATTTAGTCAGATCGGTTAGTGGTTCATGAGGTCATAATAAACCAGCTATCTCTTCATCCTTAATCCTTATAGTCTGTATAGGAGTATTTGAAATTAGAGTGGTGAGTAGGGGTTGGATATAAATGAATTTTCAAAATTACTCGAGAAAGAGGAGTAGTAAGAACCCATGGCTTTATCAAAATAGTTTTTGCAAATATATAGCTTGAGGGTAATAGGCTGCACTAAACCAGTCCTAGGTTTTAACGGTGGTTACAAGGGTCCTTAGGTCCTGCAGTCGTCTTGCTCTGATACCAACCCTGTGAGCCCCCGGTTTTGTATACCGGGAACCCCATGTGTATTACAATACCATTCCCTGGATCAGTAGATGGTACACACATGGCACAGTTGTATATCTCAAGCTGACATCGTCTTACAGGTCTTACAATATATTAATAATACAAGGGTAGCCCAAATGGAACCCGAATAGACCAAGCATGGTCGACAGCAACACAAAATACCAAAACAACTAAATGAAGTAGCGGAAGCGAAGCAGCGGCGGTCCATCTTATCCCACACGCATCGACTGGTGAACCTAGGTCCCTATTCCACCGTCCTCGGTAACTCCTTGCCAGCATAGCACATGTACAGGTCGACACCAACACCTTTCTAAAAGATGTAAATAAGCAAGAGTGAGTACCAACCGTACTCAGCAAGCCACCACTACAGAATGCATATAATGTTCATAGGGGTTCAAGGATGGCTTGGTTTATTTGCATAAAGCTAGTTTTCACAAATTATTTCACAAACCTATCCCACAACAGTTTTAACTGAAAACCACGTTAAGTTGAAGTTATCATTAACCTGCGAGGGTTCATCCACCTTCCCCAAGCCTCGCTTGGTCCGGTTTACCCTCGCATCCAATTTCCACAATTTTAACCACTATGACCTTTTTGCATATCAGGCAAGGTCACACCTTCCACACCCATCATATTTTAAGCAATATTACAAATTGACGAGGCTAGTCAAGAGTAATGCAAGTCCCGGCGCTCATTAACCGCGAGCACGGCTATTCGAATAGTTTAATTTACTCACACTGCAGTGGATGTACGCTTTTAATCCCACACTCCGTGACGCACCCAACACATGAGACTTGTCACGGCCCGGTTTTTCAGTTACCCTCGCATGGCGGCACCCGCTCCAAGGACTATGAATCCCCATTGCACCCCCGGCGCCACATTCCTACCTCGAGCCGGTTGTGAGGGGAGTCCTGGCGCTCCCGAGATTGAAGGTTACATCATACATATATAAAGCTTGACGTCATTAAACCACACACTTCCACATTTCCATACCGATATCCAGAACCTACCATGTCTGGGGTGCCACCCCACGAGAATAACCTAGTCCACCGGGTCTAACCCCACTCAAGAAGTGTGGTCGTACTCGGTTCGTTTCCTGCTTAGCTTCTTGACTCGGTCCTTAACTGACCAGGGTCAGTGGCTTACCGTTCTCAGAACCACCCATATTCTATCCGTGCCGCCCCAGTCGAAATCACTTTTGTTTAATTAAGTTTTTGGGTTTTCACAAAGGTTTTCATGCTGTGGGTGGCGCTTATGTCTCCACCCGATCTCTATCAATCACTCCCATCGAGTGATCAGTGTAACCACATCCACATATCCCACATATGGAGTGTATAACGTCTATGTAAGCAGGGCTAAGCAGTGAGTAAATAATCACGCGTAAAGTAATATACTCAGGTAACAAAGGTGTGTAAATACATAAGGATAAACAATATCAAAGGTAAGGCTTTAAGCAAATGTGGGTACGCGTTTTATAATTAGCATGCAATTTTATTGACAATCAACACATTTATAAAAATAGGATCAACATGTTCGAGGAAGGGGGCGTAGTGACTTGCCTTGCTCAAATGGGGGTTCGTTCTTGATTAGCTCAGTTTCCTCCTCGCATATGTACTCTGTCCGGTTGAATACTAACGTCACAAACTATTCGCTAACACAAAAAGAAAGAGCCAAAAATTCTAGAACAATCAAAAATAATCAAACTAGTGCCATTGCGTAGATTTTGATTTTAGAAAGATTTTGACGAAAGTTTCGTTCAAATCCGACTTAAAACGAGGGAGACATGGAATTCGAAAGATTGAAAAAGTTTTAAAACAAGGAAAAGGGAAAGGTCTGACGGGTGGAACCGCCCTTAACTCCTCACGTACAGGTTTTGTTTTTAAAAGAGTGTGCGCATGGTGAGGTGAGGGCTTGGGCGAGCTACAAGCATGCATGCATATGCACACACACGGCTAGCTAGCTGCATGCTTGTGAGCTGCTTGCATGCATGCACACATACAGCCAGCTAGCTGTGTGGCGCATGCATGGCCGGCGGCACAGCGGCGGTCGCTGCGGAGGGCAACCGCGTAGGGAACGGGTATGGTGTTGTGCCTCACAACGTCACCGTGCCGCGGCAACAACGGCGGTAAGGAAACAAAAGCAGAAGAAGAGCAGGAGAGGAGCTCACCTTGCGGCAGCCGGGTAGCGGCACACCGAGCGGTGGTCCTCACACGAAACTACGGTCGTCGATGTACAGCCTGGGGACAGTCGGCCCGCGGATCGTCCTCGCACACCACGTGTTCGAGCGGTGGCAACAAACGAACACACAGCGTTAAGGAATAAATGTTAGCGGGTTAGTGCAGGTTAGGGGTTAGGGGTTAGCGAGTTAGAGGTCAGCGGGTTAGTGAGTTAGAGGTCAGCGGGTTAGTGAGTTAGAGGTCAGCGGGTTAGTGAGTTAGAAGTCAGCGGGTTAGTGAGTCAATGGGTCAAATGTTAGATGTTAGAGGTTAGCCGTCCAATAAGTTAGTCGTTCTCGGGGTTCAGATGACGGCGCGGCGCACGGCGACGTCGTTGCCGGGAGTAGTACCGGGGAGGAGCATTAGATTTTATCTTTTTATTGCCGACCCAACAGGAATGAATGGCTTGGGGAGGCAAGATGGACTTCAATAGAGGGGGTTGGGTGAGTAGAGGGATATATGTTAGACTTTGGTGAGGTGGGAGGCTGTTGGTGGGCTTTAGCCTGAAATTTGGAGAAAAGGATGACATATAGACTTTTGGCAGGGGATTGATCTTTTGGGCTCAGCCCAACAAAGGATGAGGGACGCCATATAGACTTTGTAGTCGGCAGCCCAATGGACGCAGAGGGACGTTTGGTAAACTTTTTGGGAGGCTTTATGGGCTTTGCCCGACAACGAGAGGGAGGTGATACAGACTTTTTCAAAGTATGGGTCAAGATGGGGCCCACGGGTAGAGAATCAAACGTGGGTCCCACCTCTTTCTCTTTTTTTTTTTTTTTTCTCTTTTTTTTTTTTTTTCTTTTCTTTTTTTTTTTCTTCCCTTCTCCTCCTTATCTCTTTCTTCTCTCTGTCTCATCCCTTCTTTCTCTTGCTCTTGCTTCCAGAGGAGAGGAGGGTGCCGCGGGAGGGCCGATGGCTGGGGGAGGCGGCCGGCCGGGGCACGGGGCGACGGCGGCGTTGCGGCGCGGGCGCGCGGGCGCGGTGCCAGCGCGTGGGACAACACGCGGGTGGCGGCGGCGCGCCGCGTGGCCGGGAGACGGCTGGACCAGGCGGCTCGACGGCACAGCCTGGGCGGCACAGCCGGGAGGCGGCGCGCCAGGGGCTCGTGGCCGGGCAGGAGGAGGCCGGGGACGCTGATGGCTCGGGGAGGGCGCAGGCCGGGAGTGGCAAGGGCGCGGCGGCGCGGGACGGCGCGCGGCGGCTGCGGCCATGGCTGGCCTCGGCCGGGAGGGCGCCGGCCGAGCGGAGCGGCGGCACGGCAAGGCCGGCAGCGCGCGGCGCGGGCACGGCTGGGAGGCCGGGGCGGCGGCCGGGCTGGAGAAGGCCGGTGGCGCGGCCGGGCAGCGGGGCGCTGGCTCCGGCTCGGGCAGCGGCCGTGGCTGCGGCGCGACGCGGCGAGGACGATGGGTGCGGCTGGCGCGGCGTTGGCCGGGCACGCTGCTTGGCGCGAGTTGGTGCAGCGGTGCGGCAACCTCAGCCGGGGTAGTGCCGGCCGGGGCGACTCGCGTTCGTCGGTGTGATGGCGACAGTGAGCGAAATAGGGCGGTTTTTATAGCCGTCGCAGCCGGCGGACAGCGACAAGCTTGCTCGGCCGAGTGGGGCCGACGGTCCTGTGGGGCGGTCGTCGTCGACAGGGAGTCATCGCAGAGCGAGGATGGGACTGCTGCAGGACGGCGTGGACGCGGCGTACGCGTTCGGTGTGGACTTTGCTCACTGTGTTGCCGGTGTTTTGGGGGAAAGCCTCGGTGGACTGGAAGCTCGGTGCAGGGGGGGAGCCGTGGGGCTCGGTGCTTGCAGACATTCCGTCGAACACCTGGCGTGCGAGCTGGCTGAGGAAGAGGGACAACAAACAGACTTGTTTTGCTGGGCAGGCCTTGGGCCAGGGGAAGGGAAGAGTACTAGGCTGGCCTAGAGGAAGATGGGCTGGCCCAATAAGGAGAGGGAGGGAGAAAAGAGTTGGGCCGAACAGGAAAGAGTCCAAAGGAATAGGATGTTTTGTAATTTTGTAGGAATTTGGATTTATGGAATTTGAATGAGATTAAATTCCAAAATTGTAAAGGGACTGTATAAATGGACATTTAATTTTGAGTTTGAATTACAATTGGACTGTTAAGTGAGCTCTTGGATTTAATCTGGCATTTAGATGGGCAAGGATCAGACTTAGAGATTTCCCCGAATTTAATCGGATGGATGGACCGCGTTACCGAATCAACGTTCGATATACGAATTCATCGGTAGTCCTAGGATTCCGAGGAAGGGACTAAATTAGGGAATTTTGAATAAAATGATTTATGAGGAAAAAGGATTCGAACAGAGAAAATTTTAATAAACTATCCCTTAATGGGTTTTATCCAAAATGGTGATACATTTAGGTATATAGCTTTATTTATAAAGTAAATATGCCCGAGGGTTTTTGTTTTTCAAAAATAATTGGCATATGCAAATCATAGCTCCTTGAATAAATAATAATTGAAATCAAATACCGACGTATCCTCAGACGTTCGTCTATTAGCCCACGTGTAAACGAAAAACGACAGATCGAATTGAGTTAGTTCAGACATGAATGTATTTTGAAAAAGATTTTTGGTTATTCTGAATTTTTAATTCCGTATTCCAAAGTCGAAATATTCAGGATGTTACAGGTTGCGAGCTTCTAAGTTTTCTCGATTGCTACTCGAGGTACCATCAAATTAGCTTAAAGGAGTCCAACTGCTTGAAGACATCATTCATCACTCCGTTTGGAGCTTACTGCTATGTCACGATGCCCTTCGGTATCAGCGCATGATTCAAAGATGTCTATAGACTCAACTCGGAAAGAACGTGGAGCCTTATGTCGACGATGTCATCATCAAGACACGACAAAAACAAGACTTGATCGCTGACTTGGAGGAAACTTTTGCCAACATCCGAGCTTTTAGAATGAAACTAAACCCAGAAAAATGCACCTTCGGAGTATCATCAGGGAAGCTGCTTGGCTTTATGGTGTCCCATCGAGGCATCGAGGCCAACCAGGAGAAGATCAATGCAATACGAAATATGAAGCCACCAAGTACCCAGAAGGACGTCCAGAAGCTTACCGAATGCATGGCAGCCTTGAGTCGATTCGTTTCTAAACTTGGGGAACGAGGTATGTGTTTCTTCAAGGTGCTCAAGAAAGTGGATGAGTTCCAGTGGACCCCGGAAGCCCAGAAAGCTTTTGAAGACTTTAAGGATTTCCTCACGACGCTGCCTGTGTTGGCCTCACCGCACCCTCAAGAGCCCTTACTACTCTATGTGTCGGTGACTTTTCAAGTGGTCAGCACCATCCTGGTTGTCGAGCGGGAAGAAAAAGGACGAGTTCAGAAGATTCATAGGCCAATCTACTTTGTCAGCGAGGTTCTAGCCAGATCTAAAACACGCTACCCCCAGGTACAGAAGTTATTGTATGGAGTCTTAATTACCGTCAGGAAATTAGCTCACTATTTTCAAAGTCACTCGGTTACGGTGGTTACGTCTTTCCCACTCGGCGACGTACTTCACAATTGGGAGGCTACTGGACGTATTGCGAAGTGGGCTTTGGAGTTGATGCCATTAGACATCACTTTCAAGGCATGAATATTGATCAAGTCTCAAGTCCTAGCCGACTTCGTTGCCGAGTGGACCAAGTGCCAAGAAGATGTGCCTGCGGAGAAGCTACAATATTGGACTATGTATTTTGATGGATCAAAGCGAGTCACCAGGATAGGGGCTGGAGTTGTCCTTATTTTCTCGACTGGAGAGAGGCTGCGATACATCTTGCAAATCCATTTTTCGGCCTCACACAATGTTACCGAGTATGAAGCACTACTACGCGGTCTCCGACTTGCTGTATCTCTCGATATACGCCGTATGATTGTGCGAGGAGATTCTCAGCTAGTGGTCAGCCAAGTAATGAAGGATTGGTCTTGCTTAAATGACAATATGGTCGCTTATCGTTAGGAGGTTTGCAAGCTTGAAGACAAGTTCGACGGACTGGAATTATCTCACATCTTAAGACATCACAATGAAGCTGCAGATCAATTGGCTCAGGTTGGTTCTAAGCGAGAAGCTGCTCCATCAGATGTTTTTGTTGAACACTTCTATGAGCCGACTGTCGCTAAGAAGGAAGCCGCTGGAGAGGAGGTACCAAACCAAGTTTCTATGATTGACACCGATTAGAGAATACCATTCATCAAGTTTTTGACTCGGTAGGAGTTGCCTCATGATCGAGATGAAGCTGAACGAGTTCGACGTCGTGGTCAGAGCTACGTCATGGTGGATTCCGAGTTGTATAGGCGAAGCCCTTCCGGAGTCTTGCTAAGATGTGTTGCCCTTGAGGAAGGACGGCAGTTGTGGCAAGACATTCACTCGGGAATTTGCAGTAGTCATGCCGCAGCACGCACTTTAGTTGGGAAAGCTTATTGGCAAGGTTTTTTCTTACCCACGGCGGTCACCGACGCGGACAAGGTTGGGAGGACTTGCGAAGGTTGCCAATTTTTTGCTCGACGGACTCATATTCCAGCTCAAGAGTTGCAAACAATTTCACTTTCATGGCCTTTTGCTGTTTGGGGTTTGGATATGGTCGGCCCTTTCAAAAAAGCTCCAAGAGGTTTTACGCATTTGTTTGTTGCAATTGACAAGTTCTTCAAATGGATCGAAGCTAGGCCGGTTGCTACGATTAAGGCTGACAAAGCGCGTGATTTTATTCTTAATATTGTGCATCGGTTTTGTGTCCCGAATAGGATTATTACTGACAACGGGACTCAGTTCACGGAAGGAATTTTTAAGGAGTTTTGCAAAGATTTCAGGATAAAGATTTGTTATGCGTCAGTGGCACATCCCAGAAGTAATGGACAAGTCGAACGCGCCAACGGTATGGTTCTTCAAGGTATTAAGGCCTGAGTTTTTGATAGATTGCATCCTTATGCCGAGCGATGGGTTCAAGAGTTGCTATCAGTTTTATGGTCTCTGCGTACTACACCCAGTCGGGCTATGGGTCAATCACCTTTTTTCCTAGTGTATGGGGCTGAAGCTATGTTACCGAGTGAGATCGAGTTTGAATCCCTTCAAGTTTGTAACTTTGATGAGGAGCGATATGATCAAGACCAGCGGTGAAGACTTGACCCGACTGGAAGAAGTTTGTGAAGCAACACTTGTTCAATCGGCAAGATATCTACAAGGACTTCGACGTTATCATCATCACAATGTACATTCACGGGCATTTATTGTCGACAACATGGTTTTGAGAAAGATTCAGACGACAAAGGATAGACAAAAATTATCTCCGTTATGGGAAGGGCTCTTTATAATTGCTGAAGTTACTCAGCCGGGGGCTTATCGTTTGAAGCGTGAAGATGGATCGATCGTGGAGAATTCTTGGAATATTGAACACCTTCGTCAGTATTATGCTTAGCATCAATTTTTGTATTTTGTTTTTCTTGACTGCCGACTTCAAGTAATTTGCCTTCTTAAGTCGTCAGTCGAGGGCTATCAGTATTAATGAAGTATAATATTTCTTTTTTAAAAAAACAACTTGTTCATATCAGGCTTATCATTGTTTTTTGTCCTGATCTGAGTCGAGTGGATAAGGACTGAGAATTTTTTGATGACCTAATCGAGTTTTAGGCTTGGTGATAGTCGGACGAAAATTTTTAAGAAATTAAAAGCGAGATTCAGATCATGGCACGAACATAAATAAACTGATAAGTTACATGTTGAATCATAAGAGTATTTTACATTAAGACATCTACCCCTGGAAATTTTCTACTATGTCGGCAGCTATCTTTTTGGCATACTCCTGTGCTTCACTTATCAATTCCAGGGCTTGTTCATCAGAAGTGCCATCTGCAAAGCCATCGCCTATAGAGTTTATATCCACTCGGGGATACAGGGACTTGGTCATTGCTAGGGCTTGACTTGCACTTATGGTGGCTACATCATTGATATTTTCCAGATAGCGTTTGGGGGCTGTCATGAGTTTATCAAATATCTCGGGAGCGCCCTCAACACTTGTCCCTAAGACATTCTGGAATACAACATTCAAGATTGGAGTAGCAGCGTTAGCAATGTCGTCCCTAATCCTCTCGGCTCTTTGGATTCTTTTAGCGAAGACTTCGAATTGAGCACGGGATTTCTTCTTATTGACTGCAGAGATGATGGTATTTTAAATATGTTAATAATGTGGATGAATTGAATCAGAGATTTAAGTTTTATGAGATTACCTTCAAGTTCTGCTATGGCATTGGCTTTGTCTGTCTCTAGCTTGGCATTTTCGTTCTGGACTTTCTGCAATTGGGTTTTAAGGGCCTCGATCTCGGCTGAGTTAGCTGATACATGAAAACAGGGGATTAATGAAGGTAAACCAATTGACCAAGGACAGATGAGGTATCTTCCTCTTACTGCTGATGGAGCCGCGAAGTTCAATGTTTGTATCTCGCAGTCGGTTGATCTCGTCTCGGAGGATGGCTTCTCTAGCGACAGTTTCCTCCCTGGCTTCTTTTAATTCTTGCCAAATATTTTACAAGGAGTTGACGTGGGGTACGAGCTTTTCTAGTGTATCAGATTTGGCTTGAGAGCGGCGGTATATCCTCTGCATCATAAAAGACGAGTTGGATGATTGCAAGATAAAGCAGTAATTGAAGAGTGAGAAATTTCTCTTACATTCATTAGTCGGGTAGCTTCATTCAGGCTGGTGACAAGCATGTCTCGTTCTTCAGCTTCTTTTTGCTTATTCAAGATGATGCCTTGTTTTTTGCCTTCAGCATCACGTCACTCGATCTTGATTGGTGGCAGTGAATCCTCAGTTGATTTCAGTCGGGGGATTTCTTTATCTTCCCCAGTTATTGGTTCTGAGAGAAATATATTTGACAAAATTCAAGAAGCATATTCAAGACGAAGATTTAATAGTTGAGCGATTTACCTGTTATTATTTTTGGATGTTGCTTAGAGGGATTTGGACTCAGTCCGCGTCAGGGACTGGATGATCTGTATCTCTTTGAGCAGCAGTGTCCTCAGTTGTTTGATCTTTATTGATGCCTTCAGTGGATGATGATGGAATTTCGCTTGGCATTTCTTGGTGTTCTGAGGCTTGGCTTCCTTCACCTGGCTAGCTTTCAGTTGGGACCCTTGCCTTGGTCCTTGTTCAGATGGACCCAATTGACTTCCAGTCGGGAGGTCTTGATCGGCAGTCAGGGGCTCCTATCTAGGAAATGTATCACTCGGAGGTGGGTTTTGGTCTCCTGGTCTTGCGGATCCTTGGTTTCCTGGCCCGGCAGATGGTGTCATTTTTTCGGTTTTGGCTGGTGGGATCAATATCTTGGGGTTTCCTTTAGAAGACAGAGATCGTGGATCAGGATGAAATCAAATAAGTTTACTTTGACAGAAAGGCGACATATGTTTTAAGCAAAGTACCTATTGGATTTTCTTATCTTTGGAGCCGATCGAGTAGCTGGCCTAGGTGGGCTGACATCGATTTTCGGAACCTGGACTTCTTCGGTTTCTTCGTCCGAGTCGTTTCCTCTGGTTGCTCGCCCACTTGCTAGTTTCTTCAGCTGCAGCCCGTTTGCTCTTTGCCTGGGGCTTGATCTTTGGTCCTCCAGTCGGCTTCTTGTGGTTGGCTGTGCCGCGGGGCCTTCGTGGTACACTTTGAATGGCCGAGAGATAATCAGAGCATTCGCCTATAGAAGACATCCTTTTTTAGAAGCATCTACAAGTGCGGCGTAATAGAAAGAATCAGAGCTGCGGAATTTACATACTGGAGGAGGTAGCCGATGGATGCTGTATGGGAGAACAGGCATCTTGTTGTTGTAATGGACCACAATCCCAGCAGAAAAGATCTTGTACATGCGCGAGAACAAGACGTGGAAGTCGAGTGACTCACGGTCTTCTCGGTTGGGGTCACTATGTCCTTCATATTCAAAGGCCGGCTTGGACCTTTCTTTGATGGGCGCCAATCGGGACTTGATGAAGTGCCGAGTGATTTGTTCTCTCTAGAGCCCTTTGTTCTTCATCTCGAGGATTTTTGACAGAAGGTTGTTGGCTTCGAGCCAGTTTGAGCCCTCGGGCAAGGCGTTCCAGTTTGGCTGGTGGATACGAGGAAGACCTATGAAGTTGGGCAAGCTGGGGGCAGGATTGGAGATGTAGAACCAATTGGCATGCCAGCCCTTGTTGGAGGTTTCCAGGGGAAGGGGAAAGTAGTCTCTGCGGAGAGTACCGCAGAGTTGAAATCCTGCGCCGCCGACAACACAAGGATTATCTTTGGTTGGATGGGCTTTAAGCGAGAACATGCGGCGGAAGAGGTCGAAATGAGGATGGATTCTGAGAAAGGCCTCGCAAACATGGATGAAAATGGCAATGTGAAGGACAGAGTTTGGGTTCAAATGGTAAACTTGGATGCCGTAGTAGTCGAGAATACCATGGAAAAAGTAGGTCGGCAAAGCAAATCCGCAATAGAAGAAGTAGGTGAAGGCAACGATCTCACCGGTGTTTGGAGTTGGGAACTCCTCGCCGTAAGCCGAACGCCAGTTGATGATTTCCTTCGCTGGGAGGACTCCATCTTTCACCATATCCTTCAAGGTCGATTCTTTACCATCGGAGGTCGCCCATTGCTCAAAGGGGATTTCTCTCTCCTCCGCCATGAGCGAGATTTGGGATGGACTAAGGATGGGATTGGAGGTTGAGATTTTTGGAGGGGATGGAAGGCGGGATGAGCGCAGCAGATCTGGAGAGGATCAAGGGTGGCTGGACGGATGGATTTTGTGGATTTCGTGTTCTAGGTTTCTACGGTGGTGCCTGTGAACAGGAGCGCGAAAGGGGAATTTTTTTTGAAAGATGAAGCGGCGGGGAAGACGACGACGCTTCGTCGGTTATTTTTAGGGTATCGGCAGACGTTTCCTTCTTTGGGCCGTGGCCCACGGGATGTTTGCAGCCCATATTTCAGGTGTGGCTTGACATGTGTCTCTAGGGACTTAAGCAAATTTGCCTTGACAATATGCACGTGCTTTATAGCCCAATACCTTCAAAATCCTTTCATACAGCAGTTACACAACTTTTTAGAAATTGGTACGATACAATTTGGGAGGTGGCAAACAGCAAAGTTTTTATGACTATCCTGGTAACTTTTTCATAAGTTGCAGGGGTTGTTTGATTCTTTATAAAGGCATTTGATTTTATATGTTATTTCAATACTTTCTTGCCACTTTGGTATGCTTTTCTGATTAAGACCAATATTATGGCTTAGGCTGATTATATCTTGGTCATATTGTTCAGGCAGTTGGTAAATCTATTTATAGGTTTTATTAACTCGAATTTTATACCACAGATGCCCTATGTTTCTGAGGAAGGTGAAATTGTGCATATCGAGAGGACTCGGGCATGTTTGCTTTGGCAGCATGAGCACAATGTAAAGCCAGAACTTGGGTCATTATGCACTATACCTTATTAACGAGGTTATGTGTTATATGATTTTTTAGGATGCTTTTGGCTTTGGCTAGGCATTTATTTATATAAAATTACTCGGATGGATGAGATTATTAGAGTTCTTGACTATATGCTTAGTTTGTTCAACTAAACACATAGTCGGGGGCTATACCTAATTAGGTGCATCTAGTCGATGCACCTAAGTATATTTTTTATGACTTTTTCAGCCCTTCATAGCCTTGGGATTGAAGTACTCAAGATCGAAGCACTCGGGATTGAAGTACTCAGGGTTTGGAGCATTCGGGAGGCACTCAGCTATGGACCAGACTGGTTCGAGGTGGAGTTATTTTGTCGACTGTGAAGGTCTCAGGGACTACTATGGAGATTATGGGTACCACATACCCGCATGGCTGGCTTATCCGACTGATATAGGGGATAGGCTACAAGGGATGATTATGTAACGGCTTAGGACTTAAGTATTATGTTACCTTGTGTATTAAAGAACAGCTTATGGTCCTAGGTCGGTGAGTTTTAGATAATGTTTAGGAGTCCTATACCGTATATGGGTAAGTCTCCGACTTATGAGCCTGCCTTTTGAACCTATATAAGGAGGGCAGGACGCTCCTTGAGGGGAATAGGGCAATAGCGATTAGCTTAGTTCTTATTCATAAACCACCAGATCGTGAGATCAAAATACAACTCGGCGGATATAATCCCTGAAACAGGAGTAGGGTGTTACTTCTTTATAGAAGGCCTGAACCTGTCTAAATCCCTTTGTCTACTAACCCATCATATTTGGCTCTTATGTGCTACCCCCTTTTCTCATTGCCGAAATCAGGTTTCGACAAAACTGTGAGCTACATATGGAATTGATGATACAATACAATGTTCCTGAAACAATTTCAGACAGAAATCCTGATCGAGCCAATATAAAACCCTGAAACTTGCCATTTTTTAACTTGTTTGCAAGCTGCTACTTTGTCTGACAAAAAGGACAACAATAATTTCACTGCACTAAACAGTTAGATTAGTTTTATAATTGGAGTCTGAAATCTGAATACAGACTATATGACTGCTGTGATAAATTCAGGGTTATCAAATACATTTCAGCCTTACCAAAAGGTGAGCTGCACAAATCTCCAAATGAAAATAAGGGCCTAATCTGTAACCAAAGATTATCCTGTGTTCATACCACAGTAGTAGAATAAAATTCTCTCTTAGATAAAATAAATTCTGAGTGATCAAGGTCCTGGAAACATAAGTTGCCAACAAAGGCAAAATTACCCTCTTATGTGATCAAGCCGAAGAGACAATTCAGCATATACTTGTGTCCTGTGTCTTCTGCCGGCAAGTGTGGACACTGATCTTGCCGTGGGTTGGTCTTCTTTCCGTCTCACCTAATCAGGACACAAGCAAGTTCTCTTGCTGGTGGGCAAGTGGTCAAGGGAAGACAAAAGAAGATGAAGAAGGAGATCAATTTTCTGGTTATTTTGGTTGCTTGGAAAATCTGAAAACATAAAAATGACTGTGTGTTTAATGGTGCTATTTCTAGTATTGAGGACATCCTCCTAGCTGTGACAAGGGAAGACGGCCTCTGGTGCTTGGCAGGAGCTTCCAACCTTTAGGATTTGGTCGCTAGGACTTGAGCCATTGGCTCTTAGGGTTTCTTAGTTGGTTGTTCTCTTCCTTTTTGTTTTTATTTCTTTGTGTCTATGTGTTCTTGTAAGACTTTTTGTTTTGTTTTTTTGCACCTTGCTTAATGAGATGATACGCAGATCTCCTGCATGTTCGAAAAAAACAAACAAGAAACATTGCATACTAATTTAGGAAGCATATAGGGACTCAAGAGAAAAACTTTATTTGTTCTTACAAGAGAAGTTACAATTTCATTCCCAGACAACAAACCTGGTGAAGAAATAAATCGATATAAATTTATCATGGCCTAGCACAAAACAAAATTGGACAAGAGGTATACACACTTCCAAGAAACAGATGCTGGAACCTCTTAACTTATTGTTCTAGAATCAATACAACTGAATGTAGGGGGGAAAGATTTGGATAAACCGGCTGCAACATTCCTACCAGAACATCAACTCCATAACTCCCACAGAGTATCTACTTCTCAAACCCTCCTTGCAGCACCATTCCCAGATGATCTCCCACAACCCATCAGGTTACTCCCCTCACCCACTTTCTCTTTGGTACTGATGTACTCGACATTCTTGTCACCATGGTTACCCTTTGCATGATCCTCGACATCTTTTTTGTCATTTGTAACAACTTTAAGGTCATCAATACTATCAGATGGGTGCATACGGGACAATCTAAGCTGCCCATCCACGCGAGATGCATGGAGAGTGAAGGGTAGCTTTGTGGATACCTGTGACATTATCAGTCGCCCATCATGGAGGTCTAACACTATGCGCTTCCCTCTCCATGGCATTGCTGGCGGTAGAGGCAGTCGTGACTCCTGTGCCAACCTTCTCTTCTCATGTATATGCAAAAGATTTGATTCTGGCTCTAAGACCTCATGCGGTAAGATCTCCATGGTGACATGGCTGTCACCACTTTCGAAACCAAGAACCTCACTGCACATCGCTTGCCGCATCATGGAATGAGGCATCACAAAGCTTGTAAGCTTCTCTTCTTTGAAACAAGAAAACTAGAGATCTTTGCCTCCTGGGATTGTAATTTGAGTTGGAATGAGCTGAGAGGTACGGTGTGTCTAGCTATATAACAAGTGTGCGTGGTATACTATTTAGTCACTGACAAATCTTTTCACCAAGTTTGTTAGTATCCAATGGGTAAAGAACGGCTCACATTTTCTTCCAAAATTGACAGTCTAGGAGAAGTTGTAGTTTAACGCAGTTGTGACAACTATAGCTAGTTGTGCTCAGCTGCCTCTATGGTTATGTTACCCTTGGTAGTTCATAGTCATGTGACCTTAGTGTGTACAGCCAGACAAAGTATCCACGCAATACAGTGAGGGAGAGTTAGTAGTGCATGCATAGTAGCATGCACACACCTCAAATCAACTTGGGTTGAAGTCGATAAACATGGTGTTTCAATTTGCTTTTTATAGCTTGATGATTGTTTTGAATGCATTTTGGGGTCTAGGTGCTAGTGAGGTAAGTGTATGTTGTGATCAAGATGCCATTCACTAGCCATTGAGCAGCTTACCTATGCGATGATTAGCACCTAGATACAGAGAGCCAAGTAATGTGAGGATTCTTAGGATGCCAACTATATCCTAGTGATTGTGATCCAAAGCCCACTTTCCAAACATTCACACATAACATATATGAGATTGAACCTTGGATTGTGCAAAATCCCTCTTAAACTTATGCTCAATTAGCTAAGCTTTCCTATATTCATGGGAAATAAAGTTTATGATCAAATCCATACGTGACCAGTCATAGAAGATGAGTGTGGTAAATACTCTTTAGAGAAGAGGGAGGACAGGCACATAGCAAAAGTTGCACACAATAATTTCAAAAGGATTACTATATTTAGGTCATGTTTTGGTTGGATGTTACACTTTGTAACGCCATAGTTTCTTAGGTGAGTATTTGTTTCATGCTACAATTTGGCTCACATAGACCCATTATTGTGCCAAACCTTTCCACAAGTCATAGACCCATTCTTTTGCCAAACATTGCCTTGCTAAATAGCCACACTTGTGGCAAAGTTTAGCAAAGAAATGTGGCAAAGTGTGGATGTTATCCAAATATGCCCTTAGAGCCAAATGCTACCACTTTATAGTGAAACATGCCCTTGATGTTTTAATTCTTGGTGCCCATGAATATTACACACATGATGATGTGCTTTCAATAGAAACTTAGTGAGATCCAGTGTGAAGCATGTATTAAATGCACATTCTCTAACTATAGTTACTATGATATTCTGGTGTTAAGAAGAGCATTTATTGAAGATGAACCCGTTCTTAAAAAAACTACCATTACGCAATTAGCCATTTGTTAACGCCAAAATTTGGTAAGATTTTTTAGTAGGTTCGGTTAAGGAAAGAGGTCAAATAGCCGATGGAAATTTATCCAGGAGAGACCGAGTTCAAGAAGGAATCTTGAAAACTATTGCATTGTGGCTTAAGTTTATCTATTAATTAGGCAAGTTTTGTATTTAGGAAATTTTATGTCATGTCCGATAAGGAATTTATGTTTTTCCTTTTATCTTTAGGAAAGTTTGTGTCGTGTCCAATTAAGACCCTTATCGGCCTATGGGAATAAATATGTACACCCAAGGTCCCTGTAACTTATCTCCACAGATCAATATATCTACTTTCGGTGCATCGCCACCCTCTCACGAGTTTTATTTCAATGAGTTCTTGTTTTCGCGCATGGGTTGTATTGATTGAGTTCGACCTCTGGCAAGAAGTGAGTTCCATCATCTTTGCTTACGCTGGCGTGGCTAGGACTGTGGGGACATCCCGGGTTAAATATTATGTAAGTTATCTGAAGTGATAGTGCGAATTATCTAGTTGGATGGGGTCTAGTAATAATCAAGGAAAACGGTAACCATCCAACCTCATCACTGCTCTATCAAGTCAAATAACATACACAATATAAAACCTGAAGCGTCGAGTAGAGAGCATAGGGGATATTGCTGGGACTTTAGCATGCCAGTCAACTTTAGCCTGAGACATGCCTGTCAAACCATACGAAGATGGCGACCAGATGTGTTACACATCCCAGGAGACTTGACAAAATTCACTAAAGCTCTACGACATCCCAAATGCTCAATACTCATACCGGTGTAGAACTAGATCCCAGGATAAGCTCTAGTTCCACACTTTCATCTAAGTGATGAAAATCAGAATAATAAGGAGTAAACACATATAAACTTTACTCTATATTTTTATTTAAATACATAGGCCAAAACGGCCAGATAATTACTGATCCGCGGAAGCTTGGCTACCCGAAACCACAAGCAGCCGACTAGGGAGGTAACCCATTTAGATCCAGTCCTAGAAGATACAACAATCTCCCGATTCACTCAAATGAGACTAAGCATACAACCTGCAAAATGGATATTCCAGTATAACAAGAGTCAGTACATTAAATAAGTTAATGTGCCGGCAAGCAGAAGACAATCTTCACATACTACATGTATGGCATATAATCAAGAAAGGCTATATGTGTAGCTCATTTTAGCGTAAAGCGAGTTTTGGTTCACAATTCTTTTTAAAGGAGTTGATGATTCAATTAACAAATCATTAACGAAGATATATCATAAATATTCACCATATTATCACCATAAACATACTCTTGTTGCCCATACCGGCAATAAGTCATCATCTTATCATAATAATATATTTGATTGCCCACCCGGCATCAAGTCTTATATTCCTCATCAATGCAATATAATCATCATAACTTAACCCATGTTTCCATTTCCAAATCCATAGTTCACAAAATGTAATTTGAAAACATAAATCAAAATCTATACTCATGACACTTCACCAAGTCGCTCATGACCGTGAGCACGGCTAATCGATTAGTTTTAGACTCTGCAGAGTTTGTACAGCTTTACCCACATGATATGGACACTCTAGCTTGTCTTGTGCCGGCCAAAGCACTACCACACTCTACACATTGAGTACGGTCTAGAGGTCATAACGTAGCCTTTATATTACTTAACGCCTAACCTTGCATCAGCGATGGCAAGTGTGAATCCATCCTGGGAATGACCCAGAACCGTTAGGTGGCGGGCCCACGCCTTAAACCTAACGCCGTGGCAGCGAACACATCCGTTCCCCCACGAGGCACTATACCATTGAATTGGACAGATTTAGACGCCTAAACTACTCCCATTAATCAGCGGGGTAAATAGGTAGTTCCTATGAATCATCGCTCAGACTAATTCATTCTACTTCGGCCTACCAATATGCAAGGTTAGACCCTAAGTAACTTAATTAGCTAAGGCCACCCTATAATAGCACATGTGGATGTACGGTATACTTAAGTTGGTGACACAAAATTCAGTCCTTAATTAACTCAGGCAAACACTCCCCCTATCGGTGTGCAACTACCACCATATGCACACCACTTGTCGCCCAAGTCCAAAATCATTTTATTCACATTTTAGTTCACAAGTACTTAACATTTTCATTTTCAATCCAACATTAACCAAATGTTCAAAATCCCATTTATAAATCCATAGGAGTGGTTATTTTGCTTAATTTTAAGCATGGCTAAGCATATAGTAGTGTAATAAGTATGATTAATCCCAAATGAGCACAATTAAAGTACTCTACCCAATACTAAGGTTACAAACCAAGGGAACCACAATTAGTCAAGGTGGTACATGCAACATTAAGGACATAGCTACCATTTACCAAGTTTCAAATATCGTTTTTACTTAAATACATATGCAGTTTTGCAAACAACACTTTTTATCTCCCAAATCATGGGTTTCAATGTGATCAAAGGAGAGGGGAGGAATAACTTGCCTTGATCTGGACAAAGTGAATATCACCTAAGTCACTCCTTTAACGTTGATGCAATTTATCTAGACAATTGACACGATATGCAAAATAAATACCAAATTATGCGAAAAATATAAAATGCTCTAAAATGCATGATTTGTGCAAAATGGATAGGTTCTGACCTAAGATGAATTTAGGTAAAAGAATTCCTATTTTATCTCATTTCAATTGTGAGTCATGAATTTTCCAAGTTTGCATTGACATATAGTATTATTTACTTATGTATTGTTGTGAAACATTTTTAATATATAATTTTGATCAAGTTAACCTTACTGGGATGAAGAGGATTGTTTTCTAAGACTAACACAATTGGTTTCATAATTTTTAGAGCTAGTATGAATTTCTTATGTATTTTACAAGTAGTAACGTGTCCTATGTTACTAGTTAGCAATATTAATTTGAGGATATCATTTGTACTAAATGTTCCAGGTTTTAACCAACATAAATGTAGAGTATAATTATATGAGTCTAACCATATTTTTACTTTAGCTTATTTGGAGCTAAAATATATTCTTATATGGAATTCATAATTTATAGGTTGTGGTATAATTCCCATTGTACCAAAAATATGTTAGGGATGTTCTCTATATTAAAAGTACTACATTTTATCTTACAGTGCACAATAGTACATGGTTGTGAATCTAACAAGACTTAGTTCACTTCATTTTGAGCTAGGATGAATTCCCTATAATTTTTAGAATTTAAATTATACATGTGGTGGTTAATTTAATTATACAATTTATTAGTGCTGTTTCCTGTACAGAAAGCATCATATTTTATATTACTAAATTAAAGTTCATACTTTGCTGATTCTTCAGAGATTTAGTTCATCTCAATTGGAGAAAAAATGAATTTTCTATGAATTTCCAAAGTTGAAACATGTATTAGGTCTATTATTTCATATATAAAATTTTAGTGATATTTGGTATACTGTAAGTACCACATTTTAATTCATAGTATTAAAGTTCACCATTTTATAGAACTACTGAATTTGGATTCACCTGAAAATGAGCTATATTTGATTTTATATGAATTTCACAAGTTTGACATAATTTTCAGTTGAAAAGATATTGTTCTAGCTATTTTCTTTTATATTTTCAGATTATAAATACTTAGGGTCCACAGGTCAGTCTTTGGCAATATGCAAAAAGGCCCCTAGGGTTCTCAAGAATCAACCCGCAGTCCATAGGCACGTGTTAAAACAATTATCATTAAGAGTCCTTAACATTTTCTCTACTTATAATTAGGTCCTAGGTCCACACGTCATACTAAGGAACTTTACAAATTAAACCCTGCAAGTTTTAAATCTTTGCTAAGCCGAATTCTTAAGCGCTAATGAAGTGAGGTCCGCACGTCAGTGGCTCAATGCAAAGAGGAGCAGAGGCAGCAGCGCTCCGGCGTGCTTCTCGCCGGCAGCAAGGGCGAACGGTGGCCGATCTCCGTGGGCGACCAAAAGAGAAAATGGAGAGGGGTTAAATGTGAAGCCAACGGTGGTGGTTTTGCTAGCTGCGGTGGCCGGAATCAATGGCGACGGCAGTGTGAGCAGCGGTAGCTCTCGGGTTGACGACGCATATTGAGCTTCGGCTCGATTCCGTGTGAATAGATGCATGCATGTGTGTCTACAAGAGTCCTAGAGACTTACCGAGGGGCACGCGACGGTCAGCGAAGCTTGTACAGCGATGGCAACTTGAGAAAATTCCGGCGGCGGCAGTAAATGGCGACTCCACGGCGTCAGCTCGCTCCGGTCGATAAATAGCTAAAAGAGGACATCCGTGAGGTCTCTGAGGTCTCTAGGATGGCTCATGAGCAAGGAATTGAAGTGGGGCTCACCGGAGAAGGAGGATTTGGAGATGGAGTCCGGCGGCCGGAGTTGGGGAAGAAGATGCCGATCTCCTTATTCACAGCTCCGTGGTTCAATTCTTTCAGTCGGCGGCCTCCTGGGATCACGATGAAGACGATGGCGCGGCGATTTGGCCTGGCTTGGTCGAGGATGGCCGGACGACGATGATGTTGAAGCGACGGCACTCTGGAGCTCCTGTGGGTGCGGTGGTGTTCCGGCGAGATGGCTGCAAGATATGAGGCGAGGTTAGAGGGGATGGACTTGGTATAGGGTGGCGACTGCGGAACGTGAAAGACAAGGAGGACACCGCAGCTTGGTGGCGATGGCGATGGTTGTCGTTCTCGCGACCGGTGATGAAGATGGAGAAGAGTGGAGGCGAGACAAGCTCTCCCTCTCGACTTGCTCGGCTCAGGAGTGAAATGGGAGAGGAGGCGATGCACTGGAGAGGATATGGCGAGCTCGGCGGCCACCACGACGATGGACACGCGTCGAACACCTCCGGCGTCGTCGTCCCATTCTCTCTGTCTCTCTCTCTCTCTCGAGTTGCATGAGCGGTGGAACGTTTTGAACTAGTTGGAGCCAGTCAATGAGGCCGACGGGTGGGTCCAGGGCGGTGCAAACAGAGCTAGAGTGAGAGATATGGGTAGAACTCTTGGTGAACTACTCTGTATGTAAATTTCAGGGTTTTCTTTGGTTCCATACAAAAATTCCCTATATTTTATTCCCAGGAAAATAAATAAATTCAGTCTAGCCGAAATTAGTTTGAATTTTTAGGAGGCCAAAACCTATAAAATAAAATCTGAAAAAATTATATTAATTCATGATAAATATATTAGTATTTGAATAAATTATATTCCCTATACATTCTCATGTGATAAAATATATATATCAGATGTGCATCCATTTTGCCGATTAAGGTTTAGAATTAATTTGTGCTTTGACTGTTTTGACCTAATTATTAGAGGTATCAAATGTACATATCAAATTATACCAAAATTTCAGTGAGATATATATATTGAATAGTATCTACATAAATTTCCCCATGATTTTCTATTACACCAAATATTTTTAGGTATTCAGTGAGTTCACCTGCCTTTAAATGTTCCTATTATAATTATATATGTAAATGATTGGAAAATTATATTCTTACTTTGTAGTTAACCAAAGATGATGTGCTTAGACTTTACTTCCTATTCACCATGCTTCACAAAATAACTTGAGCATGGGTGCACTTAAGGTGATGACTAGGGTAGTGCTTGTATTATATATATATATGGATTAATATGTATGTATACTTGTGTTCATGAGGCCTAGTATGTAATGCATCCAAGATCCAAAAACATTTAAAAGACTCAAATCACACACTTGTTGGTGCAGAATTTTGACCCGCCTTGCGACCAAACGGGTTCCGCGTTTCCACGGCGGCCTGGGAGGTTTACTTTACTCCAGTGCAGGTCCAAATGGCTTGCCTAGTTGTGCGCAGAGCGTGCCAGTTGATTTGATCTGCAATCAACAAGAAACAAGTAAACCACGTCAGAAAACAACGGTCGATCGGCCGATAGGTCGATGACACATTGTCATAGCCGAGCCGATAGGGCAAAGATATATCGGCTTACTCATGATAAAATACGATTAAAGCATGAATCCAAACTTATCGCCTTTGTCAACATGTTAATGTCAATCAACAGCACCGGCCGATAAGGAATAATAAAGATTACTACACTAGCTAGTACTCTAGTGCAAATCTACATGAACCAATCAGTCAATATAAACACGTCCATCACAGATAAACCCAAAGGACTAACCTATAACAGATGCATCTATATTCATCGATCTACTCATGCAGATGGCAGACACATATAAAAACCTAGCGATAATCACATGCGTCAGGTAAGACTGGCTGAAACCCCAGTACTATCCTTAATTACAACCGGAAACAGGCTTTGTGTTGAATCTCAAAACAGGACTGAGGTCGATGACAACTCAAAGTGTGAATCAAGACTTAACACAAAGAAAATCAAGCCGCCGATTGCTTTTGGGGATGGTAGATGCATTGAACAATCTAGTCAAGCACAATAATTAAACTGTCACCGGCAATGAACCCTAAAAGAGTAGATCGCTGGCGATGCATAACTAAAACGCCTGTCAAAATTATCCAAGACATGATAAACGACGATCACATCATCGAGGCTTAACGTGTCTAAAGCGACACACTGGCCCCGACGATGCAAACCGTCGGGAACGAGTTCTTACCTCTGCTCCAGGAAGTAAGAACTCGTCGAAATTAACCTCTTGCGAGGGTTGGCGATGCGCCGAAAGTAGATTGAAACTGTTTGTTGTATTGAGTTGTGAGAGAGTTTCTATGTACAAACTACCGGGATATTTATACCCGAGATTACAACAGGGTCCTTGTAGGACACGATCTTATCTCTAACAAACAACAAGTCTTTACGGCAGACTCTTGCCACAGATTAGTTCTAAACCTACTTGATTTACAAGATACAATTGCCTAAAACCGAGCTTTATCTCTATTTGGCAACTTCCTTGAAGCTTATCTCGAGCCCAGACCAAGCCCACGCTGACTCTGTCAACTTACAACCCGTATCGGCCAACAATCACATCGAATCCGTATCGGCCGATACGCCCTTTCTGGCAGCACCTCCCCAGTCCGATACGGTTACCGGGTCCGATACGAAGCCTGGTTCGACTCCAACTCAATCCTTCTTCTCTGCTTTGGTTTCCTCTTTCACTTCCAAGTCGATTACCAAAATCCGTCGTTAATAACACTACATCTTGTTTTTATGCAAGCTTGGACATGTTTTGCATGCCAATTTAAATTAGGAAAGAAAAGTTTTAAACTGTTCGCAAAATTTGCATATGGGCACCAGCAAATCTTAACCTCACCTAGGTTGTGAATTTGAAAAAATTTTGGTCATTAACTTAAAAACACATTTTTATTATTTAGGTGAAATTAAAATTCGAAATTCGAATTTTTGGTATGTTACAAGGACTTCCTCGGTTGAGTCCGATATTCTAATCGGGCCGATGCAAGAGTTGTCTATCTGGTATATCATCTCTATCTTTAGTTCCATTACTGTTTATAGTTACATCGGCTTAGTTAGGACTTCCTCGGTTAGGTCTCATATTCTGATCAAGTTAATGTTTCTTTAAACATAATGTCGCTTTAGATAGATTTTTTATATCCATCACATTAGACAGATTTATCGCCTCATTGAGTATTAGATTATCATATACAATCTCGTGTTACATCGGTTAGGTCCGACCTACTAGATTATTATTGATAATCTAAGTCTTGTTAAGCCGATAGGTTTATGCTAATGTTTCATCAGAGGGTTAGCCGATCTTATCTGATGTGTTAAATTTCTCTTTAATGGTTTTACTGTCTTGGTTAAATTTAATACATGACCACTTTGATCGGTGTCATATCGGCTAGTTTAAATCTATCAGGCAATTATCAATCTTATGCTACATCGGTTAGGTCCGACCTATGAGGTTGTGATTGTAAGTTAGATTTATTTAAGTCAGTAGGCATCAATCATTGTTTCATCGGGGTTTTAGCCGATGCGTTATCTGAATATTATTTAAGTGTCGCATCGGCTTATAAGGATTATATACAAGATTGCTTTTAGCCGATTGCAGCAAAGGTTTTATTGATTAATTAATCATTTGGATTTAATAACATCGGACTTCCAGCCGATGTATGTTTTAACCATCAAGCCTACATCTAATATTCTATATCAATATCGGCCGATTAGTTTGTTGGATATTTGCTTCATTATATCTATATCAGTTAATTGGTTCATTGAATATCTACTTTGTCACATTTATATTGGTCGATTGGTTCACTATCTTATTACATTATTATCAGCTGATTGTCTTTATATCATTATTTATCCAAGTGTCAGAATCTACATTGGACAAATAGCCGATTGCTCAAAACCCTATCAACATCGGCTAGTATCGTTACATTGGCTTGCTAGCCGATTGACTATTTGATCATCAACGAATTTATCTATCTTGTCAATTGTAGGATCAAACTGATTGGCACGTCCATATCTCATCAAAATTCAGGATCTGCACTGAAGCTAAGCAGATCTCCTAGGTCATTGTGTTTGTTGACATAGTTCGCGTCAACACAGATTTAGCACTATCGGCCGAGCGCGGATTTTTTGTCAACACCATTGTAACTTTTTTTTCATAAATTCCATATGAATATTCTGCAATGGAGTTTGATCATTAGATTTATCGCATCCTGATATTGAACATTCCACATTTCCACATGAGAATTTGAAGATCTTTTTTTTCCATTAGGTGCCCTGAACGCCATATTTTTTTTATTGAACGAGAGCACAGCAAAGTTGAGCAACATTATATTAAGAAAAAAGGAAAATAGTCTAAGAAGACTCAAACAAAACCATTAGGACAAGGTTTGGTACAGAAGGGCTCACCAAATAAAAAAAAAGACTATGACCAGCGACCCAAACAGCCCCAACTATGGCCGTACACCATAAACTAGCCTCAACCCTAATGTCCTGCATGATGACATTGTAATTAGGTGAGGCCCTCCTCATAGAAACAAACATTCCTATGCTTCCAAAACCACCAAGCCACCAATATGAGCATCCAAACGCCACATTTCAGATTGCAGTTTAGCCTCATAGCCACATGGCACACGGCCATTCATTACACATCCACTAAAAGAATAGAAAATTCATCACAGAAAAAAAATAGAAAATTCATCATCTCCCAGATTTAAAGTGGATTTCATCACTATTTTCAATACCGAGAACCCACTGCACATCACTTGCCGCAATCATGGAATGAGGCATCACAAAACCATTAAGCTTCTCTTCTTTGGAACAAGAAAACTAGAGTTATTAGCCTCCTTTGTTGGGGTTGTGATTAGAGTAGGAATGAGCTGAGAGCAGTGTCTAGTTATATAACAAGGTGCAACTTGTGCCAGTGTGATACTATTAACTAACCAAGATTTCCTTTGTCGAATTTGTTAGCATCCAATGGGTAAAGAACAGCTTACCTTTTGTGTTCCAAAGTTGATAGACTTGGGGATGGTTGTAATATAGCGTAGCTGTGCTTAGCTACACTAAGATGGTTGTGTTACCCTTTGCAGTTGATAGTCATGTTGACCTAATGTGTGGGTCGGGATGAAGTGTCCCCACAATATAGTGAGGGAGAGTGGCATACATAACCATTACTAATGCTAGCATAGGAACCTGCACTTCAAATTAATTTGGGTTGAAAGTCTATAAACATTGTGTTTCTTAATTAGCTTTTTTATATTGGGCTGGTTGTTTTGAATTTATTGCGGGGTTTAGGTGTCAATGAAGCAAATGCATGTTGTGGTAGAGATGTCACTAGGTATCTATTGGGCCACTTACCTATGTGATAATTAGCACCTATCTACGAGTGAGCCAAGTAATGTGAGACTTCTTACGATGTTAGCCCAATCCTAATGATTTGGAACCAGAAGTGCCATTTCCAAACAATCATACTTAGCACGTCTGGGATTGAACCTTAGATATTAATTGTGCGCAATCCCTCTTATACTGACACTCAATTTGCCATGTTAGTGTCTTTGACACTCAATTTACCATACAAGTGTCTTTGACACTCAATTTACCATGCAAGTGTTTTTCACACTAAAATTTTCATGCAAGTGTCTTTCACACTAAATGTTTCATGTAAGTGTCTTTCACACTCAAATTTTCATGCAAGTGTCTTTCACACTCAATATTTCATGCAAGTGTCTTTGAATATTTGAGTGAGTTTAAATTATAATCCAACCATTCTAAATTTTAGCAAGAAATACAACTTTACGAGAACAAGGAATACATATATGTTGTATGCCGGAATTTGAAATGAATGGCCATGCAAATATTCGCCAACTATGGATGGAGATTTAATAATATGGTTGCTTGAATAAGATGCATCTCTCCTCTTGTGTTGGTGTGTTTTAAACTTGTCTTCTCGCTATCATTTGTTAGTGTCATTACTCATTTGTACTGTGTTGAACATTGAGTCAAGACCATGTAATAAGTGGTTATAGCTTCTATTGAAGCAAATACCAGATTTTATTCTATTATCTTAAAAAATAGCTTTATTATCAAATCTAGAGATACAAGTCGGCAATCCCTCTACCCGTATAAAAACCCACTTCGTAGTTTATTTCTCACTTGCTAGAACAAAATGTGAAAGAAAAGAACAACTAGGACTTATAAACGGGAAAAAAACCTGCTTGCCCGTGTCACTTGCATATCTCGTGCCCTAGAGATTATTTTTTCATTTAGCCTAATAGAATCCTGCCTTCCGATTTAGAAAAGAGAACATATCTTGCCCTTCATTGTCTTTACTTAATTTTAGAAATAACATGGGTGACATTATAGAAATATCTTGCCCTATGCTTTATATGCTAATGTTAACACTTTGTTGGTAGGCCACACCATGCATTCTAATCAGTTTTGATCTTCCATTATCAAGAAGAGTATGTATTAAGAAGGTCCGGTTTTTTAAATACCTCCCATGCAATGTAATTCTTTTCTTCAGAAATTCCATAAGTTTATTATGTCATGGAGTATGATCCTTTGGTTTATAACATCACTGATCCAAACGTTCCAAAGCTAACTTCATGTTGTGATGGCACTTATGTCTGGGGTAAAATCCTGACAACGTCGAAGCTTCCTTGTTAAACGTTGTTTGAAATCATCTCTTGATAAAAATCAAGAACTACCCGTTGGCTGGTTTGGACGACATCAAAAGACAAACGCCGATTTCTTTTTGAAGACGTTGTCAAGAGAGTTTACCATAGGTATTGTGTAGTTAGTTGTGTTGCCTTCTTTTTTTTTTAAGAAACGTAGTTGGGTACGTTGCCTACTATTGAAAAAAAATATCAAAATACAAACATCGATTTTTGTAGGTACTGTCTAAATAATAATTAGTCGTAAATACGAGCATCCGTATCAAGTTTGAGACTTAAACCCGAATGAACATGTTTCACCATAAGAAAATAAATAGTTAAGCTCACTTTGCTTTTTTATTTAAACTGTATTTATACTGAGAAGATGCGGAGGTCGGATATAAAAATATACTATCTTAAAAATTCCAGAGAAGAATTCCGTCCATCACCTCTAAAATAAAATAAAAGAAAACAATTTCCGTTCATCAGTTGCAGCTTACGCCATATTGCAGATTGCATTTGGCTGCACTGCCACGTGGCGCGGCACCATTCGTTGACGCATCCATTAAAAGAGGAGAAAAATTTCCTCACTCCCAATTTAATGCGGCGTAGCCCGTTGTGCATCTCAGCCGTCCATTTGATGCCATTTCAAATTCTGACCCCTTACCAACGGTCGCGTCCCCGTACCCAGCCACCCACCTTGAATAGCCACTGACTTGTGGACCCACGTGGATCGTGGGACCCACATGTCAGTGGCACGCCTCCGCCGCATAAATCCGCGCCGAAACCCGCATCATTTCAACCACTCGAAAACCCTAGGAAAAAAAGCCAATGGCCAAGAAGAAATCCTCCGCCGCCGCCGCCAACGGCAACGGCCACCACGCCGCCGCCGCGGCAGTCGCCGACGGCGTCGTCAACGGCAACGGGTTCCACGCCGAGGCGCCTCTGCAGCCACCGGGCGCAGAGGCGATGGAGGTGGAGAAGCGGGGCGACCAGAAGGCGGAGAAGCTCAAGGCCCTGAACTCCATCCTCCTCAAGGAGGCGGCGGACCGGCGGGGG